>JACJUY010017361.1:0-12186 GCA_014220935.1 Platorchestia sp. MABIK | reverse complement strand
CCATCAGGAATTATAAAAAACTGGCAATTATATTCTGCTCTATTTTGCAACCAGCGCAAGGTACATTGTTTGAAGGCTTTCTTTTTAAGAGGGAAAGAAAATAAAAATGTTTCCTCAATGTGCGATTTTTCTTTCTTTGGTGATGAAGGAGACGTTGTGTGCTAAATTAATTGCAACCTTGAGTCTCAGATCATATTCAATTAATGACAATGATTTTCATCATAAACAATCAACTTGATATGACTATAAAACCGTACGCAAACTTCTTCGCTGCTTTTCGACAAAATATTGTTATATGTATTGCGAGAACCATAAATGATAATCCGAATTTTTTGTACAGAAACCATTCTGTAAGCGGTCTACAAACTTTGCCTCCAAACACGAAACGGGCATCAAAACCGACCGACTTTATTAGATAATATAACTTTCTACCCTGACTTTGAAAGCTCATAGCCCCACTGATGTACGATGAGAAAGATTTCTGCTCGCAAATTTTTCTGGTCGGGTGAATTCAATCGAAATACTATCGATCGGAAAGACACCGCTGATTTTCTCAAGGTCTTCGAGGCATCAAAGAACTTTCTGTACCTCGAGCATGCATTTCTCTCTAAAATATTCAAGGCCCTGTCTTCGTCGCCGCAAAAGTGAGATGGGGAATTGAATGACTGGTGGGACGATGCTCCTAACCCGAATGATGAGTATGAGAACAGTGAAAGGTTATTCTGCGCTGGATGTGCCCTTAGAGTGTAAGACACTATTTTGGTGGTATCTTCGGTGCGGGAAGCCTAGCTTCGTCAGGAAGCCGTGTGATGCACACAGCTTCCTGTGTGAAAGGAGCTGTGCGATTCACAGCATCAAATTCTCACAAAACCCACAATACAAGTTTTAATTGTATTTCTCTGCATTGAAGATAATGTGTCAAATGTACGATTACATTTTTCTTTCACCCGTAGATGGTCGCCATGTACAAGTGCAATAATAGTCGTGCATTCCATGTACGACATATATTCTAGTTTAATTTTTAGCATCGAATTATAGTTTTAGTTCTTTATAGACTAACTCGAATACGTGTAAGCTTCTACTCGTGTTTTGTTTGAGAGAAATGCATTTTTTTTGTAACACGGATTAGGGACTAAAACTAGCCCCATCGCTTTCAGGTGACAAACGTTCTGTTTCTAGTAGTTTTTGAAGAAAACTTGCGGAAACAATACGGTACTAAGGGCATGCTGAACATTCGTTGGTTAAAAAAGACGCGAATTATTTGATAATTTTTTTTTTGTCAAATTGGCAAGCAAGCTAGAAATTATAAATCTATCATGCAAATTTTCGACATTATTGAAAAGATCTCGAAAAGGGATGAAACCGTGTGCGTAAATTATAATATTATGCATGACTAACTTGTATTTTGGCATAAATTTCTGTCTCATCGGCGCACAGACAGTTGTTCTTTACCAAGCCTGAAGTGAAATATCATTCAAATCTTACGAGCATAAATACGAAGAAGACGGAAGTAAACTAAACGCCTAATGCATCGCATCGTTCTGAACTGTAATTAGTTCGTGTGAAGCCATGATGTATAGTAGACAGCTGTGATTCTTAATACGTACTAATGCCACCTACCCTGTTTCTGAATAAAGTGCCGTTATCATTGATTCTGATAAATAAATGTAAAATGAAGTCAAAATTAAAAACAAAGTTTTACTTTGCAGCTCTCGTAAAATATCTTCAACACATCAACTGCAGCGAGTTAATCTGTAAAATATTTAAGATTTAACTTCAGTCGAACTCAAATTCAACACTTTTTCAAATAGAAAAGAAAATAAATTTGAAAAGGGCCACATCTGCCTTTGGCCTTGAATAAATGAAAATGCAGTTTGTGATAACCAGCGGTCACATGCGTTATAAAAGTCATCTGAACGACCACCTGTGGGTTACCAAGCAGTCGACATGTTAAATTGTTTTTCAAAATTTAAACTATTTTTCACCCTTGGCCAAGTTAATAGCTCGAATAGGAACAAGTCTAATATTAAAATATAAACTTTGCGATCAATTGAAAAAAATCCTTCTCGAATTTTAAATTTCTTTGAACAAAAATTTTCAACAACAATTATCTCAGATTAAGAAGTAGAAAGTTCAATTCACGAAGAGTTGGTCTACCATGGTTTTGTTCGCGAAATCTACAACAGACAAACAAAAACTCTGAGCAAGTTCGGGAAAAACACCGGTTTTGTTGCTGATAATATTTTTTCACAAAGCTCGAGCTGGTTTCAAATAGTAAACTTTGTGGACTGGCTTCGACATGTAAGTCGAAGTTTTCGAACGGCTCCTATCATTGGGAAAAGTTTCGAGCACGAAAACAACGTAAGATTGCTGGCAGAGCTTAAGAAGTTTGAACTGGCGAACTGATCTGACATTTGGCGAAAGAGGAAATGAAAATAACATATACAGTAATATATGATCTATGTATATTGATGTGAACATTTACGCAAACTGTATAAGAAAGGCGTACTGAAGAGCGAGTGGTTTTATTCTGAACATAAATTGATTTTATTTCTTGGAATAATACAAATGTAGACATGAAGGAGAAAAATTTCTTACCTGTGAAGCATCAGCGTAAAACGCTTGGTTGATAAACACGTTCATTCATTAACTTAGCGTCGTTTACTACGTTTGATCACGTGTCGAATACAATAAGAGTTGAGAATATAATTGTGTGTGGAATCATTGGAAAAAACACAAGTTGAATAGACATTTAGCGAAATGACGAGAAAGGAACCCAAATGAGATCATTTATTTGAATGCGTGTAAAAAGCCTTGTTTAAGTAGAATCCAGAGAAATATTCCTGCGTGAGTAAATAAAATGTTATATTGAACTCAGGCAACTTCCAGCAAACGCGTTTGATATTATCATTTTTAAACAAAACTGAACTAGCGCTTCTTGGCGGTCATGCTTCGAATTGAATTAAGTAAGGTGCTTAAATTTTATTGCTTCCCGACTGTTTTTCATTAGGCGAAATTGGCCATTCACTCAATCAGTGAAACAAATGGACTTGATAAGTTGTGCGTTAATAAGACATGGTTCCACTAAAAATAGAAGAGACTTTAGATCCTTCGTTATAAGCGATGGAGGAATGAAATAAAGTTATTCTGATAAATTTACGGCTAAATTTCCCTTTGAAAATGAGACCTGCTAGCCGTAGCATAGCTTCTCCAATGGATTAACAATTCAAGGGCGCTAGTTCCAATCGTCCTCAATAAATGCTTCGATATCTGCTTGTTATTCTGAATATTGGTTGCTTTCAATCAATCATTCATTGGCAACACTAAATTGAATAAATCATAAAGGTCCAGGCCCAGGGGCTCCAATGGATGTGGCTGCGAAGGAATTTAGGGTGCCTGTTCGAACGTAGTCTTCAAATCAGGTCAATTGCGTGATGTGGGAGTCGGAGGCGGGAAACGGAAGGTATTTCTGCTGCTGACCCAATTTACGTTCAAGTGATTTTCTTCTAATGCAAACCCCTTATAAGTAGATTCGAAGTTACTTAAACAATGGATCAAGCAAAAATTGTTCCCAAAAAACAAGAAACAAGGTATTGAAAGCTTACAATCGATCAAAACATGTATCAAGCGAATGGCTCATCGGAGTAAAACGTAAATGTTTTTTTTCCTGGATCTCAGCTTGGACATCATAATCAATAAAAAGAGACTAAACGGTAGCCATAAAATTGGTGATTAACATCAGCGCTCGTTATAAAATACATTGTTTTTCATTTTTCTTTTGTAAAAACTTGAGACTCAGTGAGTCAGAAGTTATGTAATTAGCTTAACCATCTCTCCGTCTCTGAATGTATGGCATTGCTTTCTACAACATTCAGGAATGTAATAATTGAATAATCAAGTATTTTGGGCGTAATTTCTATTTTCAGGATACAAAGGATGAGTTTAAGGGATTTCGAATATGATACTTCTATCCACGCTTGCTGTAAGGTGACCACGCATGCTGTAAGTAAGTGAACACGCATGCTGTAAGTAAGTGAACATGCTTGCTGTAAGGTGACCACGCATGCTGTAAGTAAGTGAACATGCTTGCTGTAAGTTGACCACGCATGCTGTAAGTGAACATGCATGCTGTAAGTTGACCTTCGAATACTCAGTTTTGCATGTTAGGTTAATTATATAGAAAATCAATTCGATTACAAGTAACTTAATTGAAACTTAAGAACCTTAAAAAAAGAAATGTAAGCAGTTTTAGACATGTCCGGTTGGTAAATTTTAGGTAAGACTTTTGAAGCCCGCATGATTATTTCAACGTTATTGGCATTTATGTAAATTCGTACACAAAAGGGCTACGTAGTTCACATTTACTCACGGTGCTACGAACGATCCTTTAGAAAATCATTAGTTATATTGGATAACTCGACATAATCTTGGCTCGGGCACTGGAAAAACCTTGCCTGCAGGGCGGAGGCCCTCATCAGCATCAATCACGGGCCCTAATATCCTCCTCGCTTCAGGGGAATCCAATCACTAATACTATTTCCTGAAAAAATTTTGATTGATGATTTCAAACATAATTCTAACAGGGTCTAAAAATTAACAACATTCGAAAATGTTGAACGAATTGATGGGGCTAGAATGTAGCTTTATAGGAAAACAAAAATTATTATCAGAGACTTAATGTCTCAAGAGAAGTAACAATGGAAGGAATTGTTTTCTGCAGTACACGTTCACTGCAATAACTGTGGCATAAATGTAAAGTTAGTAAATTTCAATATTATCGCAATAGCTCAACGGTATACTACCAGAAAATTCTAAACTGTTCGATTCATTACACCGGTAGTATCGTTCTGTTGTTTTACGGAATTGAATAACCCCATTTGTGACAAATTAATTTATTTCTCTGACACATCATAGGCATCGATCTCACGCATTTGCAAACAAATAAGAGGATGTGAAACCTGGGGTTCAACAATTGAATTAATTAGTTTGTTATTCATGCAACAGGGCCCATGAGTGCATCTTGATTTAACGCCATGCATATTTAAAACATGTCCAAAGAATTTCAATCAATCTTCAAATGGATTTGAATTTTTATAAATTTTAGGACACATAGTTATTGGTATTTTTATTTATTAATCATTGGTATTAATCAGTATAATTGGTATTAACATTCCAGGGGACCACAAATAGTAACCACGTTAAAGACTGTCGTTGAAACGGTCTTTAAGTTACATGATTACAATACATCGAACCACAAATGATGTGAGTTGGAATACAAACCGTGCTATGACATACACAGGAGCGGCAACCTAGCAAGGCCTGTCGATCAATGCAGCAAAATATTAACGGACCATTTACACACAAATGTCGCTGAGGTCCTTGTTTAGAGAGCATTGCCCGGCGGTTGCGTGTAAACTGTGACCTGCCTTAGGCTAGCCTCCTCTCCTCTCCGATACATGGAGGCTAGTGCTACCGTAAGAATTAGAAATGAACCCGGTAACTGTAGAATTAAAAACAAGTCGAAGATTTTTTGAGAATTGGTCAAATGCTGAATGGCTGAATGAACACAAACAAAATGAATAACTGGAATACAACTTGAGAGATTTATCGTTTTGCAGTCGAAAATCTGGTGATATCTCTCATGAGAGACTTGAGGAAAAAATAACTCTGATGATAACGATGCATACGTGTAAAGACATTAGACACTTAAACTGGAGTTATTTTTAAGGTTTGTCATATTTTCAAGGAGAAAAACAAATCGATAGCTCTGAAATCGAATCATGAACCATTAGATTAGAGGTTAGAATATTTATAGATTGATAAAATGATTACTTAGAGTGATTACTGCTAATGAGTTTACTTAAGCAGTATCCCGTGGAATCAATTTAGCGCTAATTGTCAATTTAGCAGCTCTGCCCCACAGGCAACCGTCCATATGTCACCTCCCATTTCCAAGATCGATCACACGTCCCTGTTAAGAGTTCTTACTTTCACATTTCAAGCTATACATTTCGTCTGTAATTTTGAAAATGAATTAATTGGGAGACTGTTAGGTCGTAGAGTATTTCTTCCAGCATGTTCACACATCGTGCCTATCTTGTAATCGCATTCTAAATTTATGCATTCTAAGTTATACTCAGGTGGAAGTATCAAAGCATGTGCCCTAAATTATGTTCATGAGCTTACGAGCATTAGTTTTGCTAGAGCTTTGCATAGTCTGAATATAATTCCGTTTTTGTTCTTCGACGAATTCTCAGGGTATAAGTGTTTTCATGTTTCGGCTCTGATGAGAAGACATGTGTACTAGGATTTTTTTTATGCTTAAGATGTGCACTATTACTTTTAATCCATATTTGTTTTTGGCTTCCAAAAATAACTAATTTTTATTCTGAAATATTCCTGAATAACATTCACTCACGTTCTTCATCATGAGCAGAACTTACTTCTTTCGTTTATACGCTTGTAACCTGCTATAAAAAATAATCATCCATGATA
This sequence comes from Platorchestia sp. MABIK, assembly GCA_014220935.1. Classification (NCBI taxonomy): domain Eukaryota; kingdom Metazoa; phylum Arthropoda; class Malacostraca; order Amphipoda; family Talitridae; genus Platorchestia; species Platorchestia sp. MABIK. Next base: position 5,691 of record JACJUY010017361.1, on the reverse strand, counting down.
TCATCTCTCCAATTTACGATCCGAACTTAGCGATTTATAAATCTAAATCAGCGTCCATGCGATACAGTTTAAAATCTTCCCTTAATTCCAGCCTAGCTCGATCAGTGAACTCCAGATTTCAACGCCCTTCAAGCATGTTCTGTGTTTAATGTTCACGTAATACAATGGTACTAACTGCAAGGCGTGCAGTGTGTGATTGTTCGTGGGCCTGTAATGACCTCACAATCTCCGTTCGTCTCCTTTATGGCGTGCCGAAGTAAAGGACTTACGAGTTTAAGTCACGCTTGTGCCCACTAAGTGGTGGGTTTGCGTGATGTTTGCGCCCTTGTATCTCAGGACAGGGCACGGACAACCATCGTGTTGCGATTATCGTGCTCGAGCAAGTCTGAAGGTTGGCGAAAATAGCTCGAAATGGAATAACACTCCAATTTCGCTCACTGGCTAGGTTTCATTAAAGGTTTTCACTTACTTAACAATAATTTTGTTTTAAAAAAAAATCATCTATTCAATTCGCAGCTTTAAGTCTATTTTGAAGAACTTATAATTTGAAAATTTCACAACATAAGTTAATCGAAGTTCATGGTTCTAAATTAGAATAAAAAGTATTAATGAGGGTAAGATTTTATAGTTTACTCATATTTTGTTCCATGAGATTAGCTAAAATTTAAGTTCGCTTCATCAGTAGCGTAAAAGTTGTTTCTGCTCTCGAATGACTTTCATTTCGTTCGCCTGAATGCATGTGAACTCTAAGCCAATTTTCCTTCATTTCTGAATTTCAGAGACGCAAATTTGCATACTCTCTTGAATTTCACATAACATTTTTTTTTTCATGCATATAATTCATTCAAGTACTACAAACATGCATCAGGTATTTGACATTTCCTACGAGAAAGTAAAGCAACTTATACCATGGAACTAGAAAAATTGCCGTTGTTTTTCCAGCTAATCGAACTCCGGGACGCGAGTACGATTTTTTTTTGCATTTTACTCATCAATAATATACAATTTTTAGATTATATACATCCCTGGGTGTTACATAAATGCAGATAACACCCAGGTTCTTTCAACCAAAAAAATTCTTCCGTCTCAATTTCTGAATAATTATCACGAAAAAAATTATCGATGTATCATGGTTTACTCTGAACTAAAGTTACTGTTTACTGAAGAACATAGCTAAGAAGAGCTATTCGTTTGACTCTGCCTTCCATTTCTTATCCTTCCCTACTTCTGAATCTGTAGGTGTATTTTTTATTTCTCACGGCAAATCACAGAATAGTCAAATATCTTGGTCTAACCTCATGTGCATAAGGTAGTAAGTTTCTCCTAACAAGATTGAAGAAGTTCACATCTCTTTCGACACCGAAACAGTGACTGCCGAATACTACTGGAACGTTTCGCAAACAGAAATTATTCCGTGAGCGAAGGTCAGAACTTCAAATTAGAAGTGCATGTTCCAACAGTGTTCGGCTCCCACCCGAATGGCGAGCAAAATATTTGACTTGCTCGTAGGGTTCTGTGTCCGATTCTGGGAGAAAGACTTTTGACCTTACAACTCGTCCGACTTGAACATGTTGGATTAGTACTTTTAGTAGAAATTCACACAAAAGCTTGTACAAAACCCCATCACAGCGTCACAGCTCTTCGCCACAGCTAACGCTGCTCTTTTATTGGCGTCACAAACTCTAGCCAGTTTTGTGTGGCCGGGTCACAGTTTGCGCTTCCCGTGATATTGTTAATTTCATTTGGCAGAGTCGTTCTCAACACTGTGTGAGCCAATAGTGACATATATAATGATAAGAAGACGTATTTAGACGCCTACATATAAATTTAATCAAGCTGTTGTTTCAAAGTAATTTATGTATGAGGAGAGGCCACGGCTCATTTCAATTGTCATAGTCAATTCTTGTGTGTGTCAACTTTAAGCCGTGAAATGTTTTCTAATCGGTTGCTGCGTTTTCGAGACTTGTCTACAAACATGAAATGCGGGAATTTTGATGAATTCGATTTACCTGATGAATGGAAATCACTGACAAGTGGCACTGCATGTTCGTGACTCACTGTGGATTGAATCCCAATTTTGGTGCTCACTTAATCAGCTCAGTTCTCATATGAACAAAATAACGAGCTCATTCCATTCTGGTGTAGGTGAGACAAATTCGCGTACATTACTATGAGACCAAAATTTTCCTACATAGAAATTTTGATTCATACTTCAAGACCCGCATGTTATTTGACTGGAGCAAAATTTGGGTAAAAAGAATTTCCTTTTTTGGTTGGCGTGAAGAAAATGTAGCTGTAGCAAATTTCAAAGACATGCTATTGAATTAAGATAAGCTTCAATGGGAAAAAATCGCATTGGGTCGGGAAAAAACAATTGAATGACATCTGGAACTATTCTTGTGGCCGTCGGCTGAGTTCGATATACATTCCAGCTTTAGTCGCAGGGATCAGGAGTAATCTGCAATATTGCGTCAGGATTGCACTAAAGCCTACAGAGCGCTCAGCCAGCCAAATTGATCAGACAACACGCCATTGGGTGGCCTCCCTTCCTCGCTCTTTCTTTTCGTTTAGCTCAAGTTGAGCTACTAGCTTGGCTGCTGGAGCAAGTGAATTATTTTATCTTTTGCAGTGAATTTCTTTGGGATTCTGCGTCTGTAATTTATTATTGATATCTGTGTCTCGGTTGGAAGTCTTTACTGTGGTCACAGCAGCTAGGTGGTAAACATTGTTGCTATATCTAGAGGAGACTGTATTAAAAGACCGATCTTTATTTCCGTTGAGAAAAATATGAAGTTATCAATCATTTCCAAAAAGTGAGTGATAGGCACCGGTTCGACGGGATTACTTTCACAGCGTTCTTTCAGTTGTAAGGTATTGGAAGCAAATTGCGTTTCATAACCTGAAAGAAACTAAAGGAAGCAAAATATACTCTTGACACGACTAGTCGCTTAGTTTCCAACGGAAAAAAAGAATCCAGTGATTTTCTTATTGTATTCAGAATTCGGGCTATATAATAAGCAAGCAAATGCATAAATTTTTGAAATGTTTCATTACTTTCTTCATGTTGTAGGTGCTCGACCTCGGTAAACTCGACACCTTAACTTTAGAGAAGGCTTTGAAATTTTTGTATGATGTTTATAATGATTTGAATCCATCAAGTCTAGCACAGCAAGTCGTTAGTTCACGGTAACATATAACTTCTTCAAAATTCTAGGAGTACTAATGATTGGCTCATGTTTCCTGGTCTACCTGCAGAGACATTGACAATACATGGGATGAAAACACTGAAAAAGTATACATGTCCATTTTTCCTGGCAAAAGATTAGGAAACTGTGAGTACGAGTTCATATTTCCTATCACATTAATTTTTTTTTAAATCTCATTTTAATATTGATGATAAAGTCTTTGAAGAAGTAATTTACACATTGATGAGTAGTCCCGTAAATAAACGAAATTTAACTATTCTCAGCGTCCATGCTATTTGACCAGAAAGTTTAAGAAATCTAAACTCACTAAAAAACACACCAAACTCGTAAGAAATGTTGGCCAAATGAAATACATATTTTAAGCTGTCGTTGAATAGGAAAAAGGTGGTGGTATGTATAAATTGTGATTTATTAATTGTTCTATTCATCTACTCAACTTACTCGACAGCGGTTGGTGAAAGGGTGAGGTGTCGTTATTTCCAAAAAAAAGGAAACACGATAAAAAGTCATCATTGAGAGGTACAGCCTTTTAAATTATCATTTTTCATTTGGCGTTTCAAAAATTTGTGTTACTATGAAACGTTTTTTGTTTGTAAAACATTTTTGTAAAACCAGTCCCTAACACGACCTATGCCAGCTAAAATTTCATTTACCCTAAACCTGATTGGAATGCATTAGAAAAAGATGCCCAAGGATACAATCCACCATATAAACCATAAATAAACTATTGATGTACCATACAACATACGAACATCAGTTAAAGCTATTTCGTCAAGCTGTGTTCTTAGCCAATCCGGCTTTGGGGATCCCCCAATTTTGTTGGAAGTTCGCCTTAGTAGTCTGCTCTGAAGGTCTTTCCATTAACATGCAAATGTGAGAGTTTGTTCCAGACGCGCCATCTAAGTCGAACGCGGAGTTGTGCAAGATTTCACAATTTGCAAAATGAACAAAATGAGTTCTCAAACCAACTTAGAGATGTGTGTGTGTTTGGAATAGAATAAGTAAAACCTACGTTAGTCAAGTTTGTGCAACACTATTGAAAATCGAGGAAGCTTCGAAGTGTGAGCATATAGGTTCACGTTAATTTCAGTCGTTATAGTTCTCTAATTACTATTTCAGTAATACATGATCGGCGTGATAGGAAACTCTTCCCCTACGCGCAATCAAATAAATTTTGAAAAGTTCTTTTTGAATTCATATTCCATGATCGAAATTCCTTGGATGACAATTAATGTGAAAAATCTAATTTAGCACACGTTTTAAAAACGTGCTTTTCACGAGTATTAATTTCGCGACAATCCATGCTAGAAAGTTGTGATAACATAAAAACCATACGATGTTATTTTTTCAATTTTTCAGGCAATGCATTTTTTTCTAATTCGAAATTCAATTGGATCATACGCCACAAGGTTCCTACAGTCCTTCCGCATCGAATGAGACCAAAGTCGCACTTCTACGTTAAAAATTGTGGATGAAGACTATTTTTGCGTAAGTGCTTTTTTTCGCATGTTCGCACAAAAATTTTTTTTTCATTATGCGAAAATCGAAAATTTGTATGAAAGAAAACGTGTTCAGATTTTAAACTTACATCTCTGTACGCATTTTCGTTAACCTAGTTGCAATAGAAATGTGAACTGTGACATTTGTAAAAATTTGATAAATTAGGTAAAGTCCAGGGTAGTAATCCCCCTTAAAGTCAAAAGGAATGAAGCAACAACGTTAAATGTCTTGAAATTCGTTTCCTTTATTCTTTCATTAATTATGCGTTCTCGTGAAGGAGTTAAGCAGTTCTACATTTTTTAGACTGGGTTTCTTTCGATAGAGACCTTGTAAACTTTTTCGAGGAAAGATCGGATTCAAAATCATGTAATACTATACGCCGACATTGCGATTAGTTAAAATTCTGTTGGTGAACTATTTTACAATAGGAATAACATATTGAGGTTTCGAAAAACCCATTAGTTGATTCGTAATTTTTTTGCCCCAATATTTTGAACTCACTGTGTTCGATTTTCAAAGTGTGATTTTGTTTAGACTGGGTTGTTGAGAGTAACTACTGAACTTTTATGATCTCCTATGCGGTGTTCGGCTGGTAATTGAGGAAATGGCTGTTTAATTGGGGCCAGAAACTTCAAAAAATTTGTTTAGTTACACAGGTGTAGTGGTTCAGATTTAATACATGGTTTACTATTCATGTTCTTTATGGCTCCAAGTGACTTCTACGGGCTCACACATATTGCATTTTTATATCCATCTAAGCGGTGATTTCGATGCCAGAATTTGTGAGCAATTACAGGAACTAAATTTGGTGAATGAATGAAAGGAAGGAAATTAATTTAATTTTTTGTTTACCCTTGAATAGCACATGAAATTAATTTCGAATTTAACACTGAATGGAAGAGTAAACTTTCTTACCCTCAAACTATATTTTGAGGATTCAGGGAATATCTTGTTGTCTGCATTTGGGTTTTTCCATAGTTTGATA
>JACJUY010017357.1:0-10300 GCA_014220935.1 Platorchestia sp. MABIK | reverse complement strand
CTATTCTCTGTTATATTCAATGGTTCATCGTTGTTAAATTTGCAGTTCGTCGGTACATTTTGAAAGAATGTGGTTATAAAACGAATAAAGGTGTATACCTTGAATAGGATTAACATTTCTATCCCGCAATTAGTATCTAGAATAAACAAGACCTGGAATAAAATAAGGGTTAAAGGCTATAAATTTCACGTGAAACCAACGCTTCAGGATATAATAGTACGGATTGAGCATAGGATTTCATATAAAGCAGTACTGATGTACAACTCAAGCTAAAAGTTATCGGCAACTGATCGAGAAGGCCACATCTCATCTCAGGCTAGACACAGTATTGTAGAAGTAGCACAATCAACCTGTACGGCTCTCCTATAAGTGGTCCAAAGTTGACAGCGTTTACAAAGTAACCCAGCCGCTACCGGCGGAAGCACATCGGGTACGCCGCCAGCAGTTTCCACGGAGGGATGCACCCAGGATTCATTGCTGTGCGCACAACCGAGACCTACACAAGTTCGCGTCAGCAAACCTGGAAATTTTCGAAACCTCACCTCGAAATTTTCAGTAGCCCATTATTGAAACTTTAAGCGCTAAAACCAGGTGTTGGAAAACTCATGGTAGGTGAACGTATGTGAGGTAATCTTTTTGAAAGCAAAATATACCTTCAAACCGGGGAGTGTTGAAGGCATGTAGAACGTAGCCTCTCACTAGGGGCATTTCAGAATGTTGATGCGCTTCCAACGGCAGCCAGTACCGAACCGAGTGCCCTTGCTAAGACTGGAAGAAGGATGGACAAGGACAAGTAGCTGACATTTGGAACAAGCATTTATTTATTCGGCTAAGCTGCAGAATTTCTGAATTTTAGTTCAATTCGATGAGACATGCGATCAAATTACAACATTCTTTGAAGAAAAAGTTTAAAAGAGAAAAACTCACTATATCAGTTGCTTGTGCTACATTGCAGTCATGAACTCAAACAGCTCGTCTTATTTCGTACAAGTAATCGCTTCATGTCCTCCCAACCTCATTGAAACCCTAAAACACAGGTCAAGCTGTAAAAATACATATTTAGTTGGGTGATCTATTCCCTGTTCTTTGGATTTCACTCATTCATGCCGACATTCTTGACAAATTTTTTCTCTTGGCATCTTTAATACATTAAAATATGAAGATTTACTCTTATTCGGAAGAGCACAGACAAAACTTCCACCAATAACTAAAGATCAATTTCTACCTGCCAATTTTTAGAAAGATTTATGTAAAAATAGTGAACGGTAAAATTTATGGTCATTAGAGCGTAATTCGGGTCTCAGCGGCAATTAGTTCGGATCGTAACGATAATTATAAAAAAATCATGCCAGTCTTAATCCCGTGCAATTCCGCCATCCAAATATTAATAAGGGGAATGTACTATTTTCCATCTGTCTTGAATTTGAATTTACATTTAATTGAGGAGAACATATACTTTAGTCTCAGTTATACCACTAAGGCATATCAGATCTTCCTCAGAAATGGTTCAAATCTCAGCTCTCAGACAGAAAGCAACATGTGATAATCGTCAAGTTGAATTCAGATCGACAAAGCCTAACTCAAGAAGCTCCTGAAGAGTCTGTGTTTGGGCCTCTTCTGTATCTCATTTGTACGGGCATTATTGAAATAAAATCTATCTTTGTGTTTGTACTTTTGGTTAATTTACCTAGAGGGTTCTCTTCCGAAAACTAAATGAACATCGTAGACAAAATAAATAAGGCTAGTGCGAAATAAGATCTATACAAATGTCAACAACCGTTATGAACTTTACTCTTGCGTGAAAAAAATTATTCTCAGAATTACGGTCGGAGATGATAATTCAAAAGACCTACAATTACACATATTAAGGAATGATAAAAGAAAAGAATTTCACTTCCGACACAAATATCAATATCACGAGGTGTTTCAAAAAGTGTCCCAACCAGGTAAAATAATGTTTTGCTCACCTAAGCTACTAATGACTCGCATTTCCTTTAAATAAGTCCTCCCGCATATCAATAAAATGCATCCAGCGTTTTTTCACGCCTAGAACATGCAAACAGTTCTATTATATAATGCTGTAATACACTACTCGCGTTTTTTTCTGAATATCTTTAAAGTGTCAACATGTCGACTTCCATCTGGGTATTTAATTTTGCAAAAAGATAAAAATCACAGGGAACTACATCTGGTGAAGATAGCATTCTTATTGTTTTAGATAAAAAATTATTTTCATTGGCGCGTTGTGATGCAACAGCCAGTTGTGTTTTTCCTTCATATTAACCATTTTTTTATCGCACATTTTTCATATTTACATCGATTATAACAAGTACTTGGATAGTTAAGATAATCTATCCAACAGTAGTTTCTGAAGAAATTAAATAGGGTTATTTACAGAATATCCGAAAATAAATTTTGAGACAATACCGAGAATCGAAAATATGATATGAATAATTCAACGACCAAAATTAACCAATTATTCATATTATAAACAATGAAAAGATATATGCATGTGAATTTCGCAAGTTTCGATGGCTAAACTCAGTCTACATTTTTGTCTGAGGGCATTCGTGATTTTAGCCACCAGCACAAAGGCTGTTTTTGGGCAGCTGAAATCATAGATGCTTCGGCAAAAAAGTTAGGCTGGGAAAATGCGAAAAACTCATGGAAAGAGCTAAAAAGTATGTGACATGAGATTCCCTAGAACTTCTAGAGTTAATTTTATGTAAAAACCTGTCAATAGCCGCATTTCAAGATGCCAAAACAGAAAAAATTACCAAATAACGTAAAATATACTATTTCTGTGTTTAATGTAAAAAAGAGCAGCTGAAGATGTCTCAAGAACCCAAATGTCCCATTAAATGCCGTAAGTTACGTTGTGCATAAATAAAAAATGTTCGCGACGACGGATTATATTCCAAGATCTGGTGCACCATGAAAGGTTCCAATGAAAAGGTCCTGAAATACATAATATTTTGTAAAGATGAACTTATTTATCTGTGCCAACAGATGAACTTTAAAAGGATCTTATTGCTGTTGGTCAGTGAAGAGAAAGATATGAGCGTCGGCGAGCCAAACTGCCTTATTTCGTATAATTTCTCATACACTGAGACATTACTGAAGAAATACGAAATAAAATCGCGGCTAAAATTTGCAAAAAAAAATTCGCAGTTTAATGGTAATTTTATCTGCAAATTTAACGACCTATTGAAAGTAAGGTAGAACTATATGATCGCAATAACATTTCTCATATTTGACGAAAAATGGACAGTCTACATTCAGAGAAGTACAACCTTAACTGTGAAATATGGTGGCAGGAACACATTGGGAAGGATTGCTTTGCGTTTTACGGTGCATGACAATTGAACATTGGAAACGATGGATGGAACTATTGATAAAGCTAAATGTAGTGAGATTTTGAAAGATTTGTGAAAAATATTTGCTGCGGAACTGGTTCTCTGGTCTCAATGGATGCTTCAACAAGCATTGAACGTCAGCATGCATCTAAATGAACTCGAAAATGGTTTCGAAGCAACGACATCAAGGTACTATAACGTGTCCTAGTCACTCATCGGATTTATTTATGTGCGAAGATAATTTCTGAAGAAAACCTAAAAGTCTGACCCACGCAAGATGACCGACTAACCTCAATTAATGGAAGATGTATACTGACAAAATAGGCTAAGATTTTATTCAAGTCTTCCTAGGATTTAATGAAAACTCACAAAACCTCGAAAAAGTGGTCATTGCAAGTGAATGTACTGCAACTAAATAGTAATCCGTTTTTTTACAAGTGTCCAATAACTTTTTTACCATGTATTTTGCTAAATTTTGTTTGAATTTTATCTCTGCCACATATAATTTATGATCATTTCTCAGATATTTTTGTTGGTGCAGCTTTGTGCAGCTTTCATAATTGCGTGTCTTCTATTAATGTTTTCAAATGGAGGTATTTTGTGTCCAAGTGCGTGCTTGACCTCACTGTACACCAACACGAGTACACAAATCATAGATTGCTAGACCACGGCTACGTTGAAAAGTTGTAAAATTGTTCGTTATGTTTACCCACGAAAGTTACTTTTCTTTGAACGAATGACCATCAGGAACTTTAGAACATGCTAGACACTTTAATCTTGTTCAGTAAAGTTTCAAGGTCGAAAAATAAAAACAGCTACAAAGTATCAATTGATTCGGTTGAAAGTTTAAAGACCAACTTCATCCTCCGTAAGTAGTCTGAAATTTTAAAGATAGAAAAATCAGCCATTTCTTACAAATAAAAGTACACATAAAAATCTATTAAAAAATAAGAATAGGATATGAACTATTTGTTCATAGTGGGGCAAAGAGGACTGACGTTTTTGACAATGCTGTGGTAAAGGTTACAGGTGGTGTGACAGATGTACGACAAATGAGTGAGGTTCGTGAAGTCTTAGCCTTTATTTTCTCTCTTGCTTCAGTTTGAGCCATGGAACCGTGGACTATAGAGCACCACGTTTTTGTATACTACAGTTTCGTCAAGAATAACGAGTCTATCGAATCAGTTCAGCGTGAGTTTCGTGGCCATTTCAATATCCACAGAAATTAAGCTGTTCCTGCAACACCATCTTACGTTGGGTTAACGCACTTCGTACACGAAGTACACTGATGAACAAAAGACTACAGGGGGCTAGGCGAACGGTACGTATCCCGAAAATTGTGGAACGCTCTGAAACTTCCATGAACGCCTGCAGAAATGTATCTCTGATAACGGACACCACATGACAGATGTATTCCACGCTTGATTTTGTAAAATGCTAGTTCAATACGAACTCAAATCTATGAATAAATTCATGTTTTATAAAAACTAACAATTTTGTAATTTCTTAAAAAACGTCCCCCTCTCTCCCCTACCCTGTACTATTGAGTAGTAGTAGTGGTAGTAGTAGTAGTAGTAGAGAGCTTGCTAGCGCTTCAGAGGAAACCTCCATGTCCTCTGAACCGGTTTTTCTTCGGAGATGTGAAGGGATTTTGTGATAAAATTCGTAAGTCCAAATCATTCAAAGCATTACATAAAATTGAAAAATCGTCTATTGGTAAACGGTCGCAGCTCTGTTCGCTATAAATAGACGAATGAGGAGATTGGGTCAAAGGTCTTCCACGCTGTTTGGGCAATCATAATAAAGAATTGTGAAGTCGTCATGCCGACATAGCAAGATGTACTGCTGTGGCTAATGATTTTAAGAAAAAACTTTTTATTTCAGGGCTATATTTCAGAATATACATATGGCTTATTGTTAACAGTCCTATAATGTAGCAAAATTACTTTGAAGCGAGGTTAAAAAACAAAATTAAGTGGATTTTCTTAAAATTTGACTAATTTTGTTTTTCTTTATATACGGAAAACCTATTTGTACTCGTTTAAAAGCTGATACGGGCATTGGTACTGTTGAAAAAATCGTTCGTAAGGTGAGTGGTATGTTCAATTTAAAAAAGTTTTTTTAATTAGTTGTTTCTTTTAGATTTTTAAAAATGTTTTCTTTACCAGATTCAAAATCATGGTGATTTCAGAAGAAATTAGGAAAATTATCATTCATCTTCATCAGAGTGGTCTATCAAAAAGGAAATCTTTGCCAAGCAACTTGCATCATCGTCAACTGTCTACAGATTGATAAAACAATTCAATGAGACAAAATCCAAACAGGCAAAAACAGCCCCTGGCAGGAAAAGATTGTCGTCAGTTCGTCAAGATAGGGCTTTAGTGCGCTACTCGTTACGGGGAAGGACTGCCAACAGTTCAGAGCTCAGCGCAAACTATTCGACGTCAACTCTTAAACAACGGACTTCTTACAAGGAGAGCTGCGGAGCAACATTTTTTGAAGGAGAAAAACTTCAAAGCCAGGCTCTATTTTTGCTGGAAGTAGCAACATTGCACTGCTGAACAATGGAGCAACGTCATTTTCTCCTATGAATCTTCGTTTCCCCTTTTTACCTCCTACGGGAAAAGCCCCGTGCGATTAAAAGAAGGCGAGAGATTTAACAAGGAGTTTATCGTTCCAATGGTCAAGCATTCTGCCACTCTTCACGTCTGGGGCTGTTCTTCGGGTAAGGGTACGGGAGCACTGACGATTTTAACCAAAAACACAGCAATGAATTCGGCCTGGTTCCTGAAAGTCTTAAAAGATCATCTCCTTCCAACGATAGCTGGTCAGTTTCCCGACAAAGAGGTGGTTTACCAACATGATGGCGCTCCTGTCATAATGTAAGAGTGCTTAAAAAGTTCCTTGATGAAAAAGGAGTGAAGATTTTAGGTTCTTGGCCTGGAAATTTGGCTGATCTGAATCCGATCATAAATTTTTGATCGATCATCAGAGGTCTAACGAGCAAGATGAAGTCAAGTAATTAAAAGCAACTTGGAGCCTTAATTGAAGAAGAGCGGAGGTTCTTTGATCATAAAATTTTTGAAAAATTAGTAAACAGCAAGCCAAAACGCATCAAAACAGTTTTTAAGAAGAGTTATCGGCATTGCAAAAATTGCGAATAGTTACGTTTTAATTTAGCAGGTTATTAAAAATAATTTTTGTGCAATGTATGTTTTTATTTTTTCTTTGTAATGTTTTCTGTAAGCCACCAATGAAAAACTACGCAAGACTGCACCTTCGTTTAACGAGAAAATTCAAAAACTCTCATTTCCCAAGATCATTGGACACACCTGAACACTGTGCACAATTAAACTTACAGACAACGGATGCTTCCATTCGTTGAGGAGTCCTGTTTTGGTAGCGAAAAAAATGAGCAAACTTTGAGTGAATTGGCGTTAACTATATTTAGTTTTACGGCAGGAAAATGACGTTCAAAGATTTCGAAATCGGTAAATTCGAAACAATTTTTTCAAAATATTCTCCCGAAATATAGGAAAACGCAATAGAGACGCTACATTAGAACGGTAGTCTCAACAAAACCCAATTGACTTAAACCCAATTTTGCGAAGTTGCCTTCCGAAAAATAGAAGAATTAAAAGCATGGACTATTTTAGTAATTATTAATTCTAAAAATGATTAACAAGTCCTCTCAGTTTCGACGGTGCATTTTGTGGAAAGGAGCTTAGAATTTAAATAGTCTCTGAACATTAGGTTATGACTGATATCTTGAAATAATCAAGAAGTTTCATCAATACAAATATCTAAGGTAAAATTCGCGTCTAAAATTTGCGGGACATTCCGTAAGCCATTTCTCCTCCCTATGGCCATTAAAATATTTGCTCATGTTTGGCCCGAAGGGAAACCCATGCCAAGACCTTCGAGTTGTTTGTACATTTTGCCAGCAAAAATATACTCGGAGTTCATGACAGAAAGTTCAAGAAGCTTTTTAAAACGAGTTATTCCAAGACCTAAAACAACACCTGATGGCTAGGCAAAAGAGCGTTTGTTATAATATTTATGGTTTCTATTTATGTGATATTTATGAATAAAGTTTCAACTTTACATGAAGCCATAGTCATTCTATCTGCATTCTTAAAGTATGTTATCTCCTTAACAAACTGAAAACAACTCTCAACTGTTTAATAGTTGTTGGCATAAGATACAACGGCAGCTATAAGAACTATATAAGTTGAAACTTGGCACAGTGAAAGCGGCAAAAATGGGACGGAATTGTAACTTGGAGGAAACATCTGAATCATGTTTTTTGGCTAACTATGGATTCAAGACTCCTGGGCATGAGCCAGATGCGTACAACTCTAAGTGTGTTTCATTAGACTAAACTTGAAATTTTTTAGCTTGCAGGAAATTTTTTTAATTCAATTTTGAATTTAAAGAATAGTTTCTTCAACGACTCTGTTCAATTTGAATTTTGTTACTTCTGAAATTCAATTTTTCATCTCAGTTGTATGAATAGATCTCATCTGTGGCAATCATAGATCTGTAAAATTTCTATGCCCCTGCCCTTATCAGGTTAAAATATTGCGATTTCATTACTTCGACCTAATTCTTTCAGCTCAGATACATAATTCTTTTCAAGCGAATATTCTTTCATTTTGCTCGTAGACGGTCATCCTGGTCGGCGATTATCCTCAAGCGAAATTCTGCAGATCTTAAAAAGAGTTTAAAACTCAAAAACTCTGTCTTGTTTGGAAAACGTTCTTCAAAAACTCGGAGTATTGAAGATATTTCAATACACGATTCAACCGGTTTAATATCAAACGTCATTTGAACTCCATGTGTGAATTTCTTAACCATTATAAAACACAACCCGTAGACCGAACACAACCTCACAGTGCAAAACAACTTGGCAGCTAACTCATTAGGTTCTAAATGATTGGACGCGAACACACCGGCTTGTGCAGTCACGTCCAACAGCGGTGACGAGTATTGTATAGGTATTTCCTGATTGTCTCTCGGTGATGCAAAAATTGATCTAAATCCTTCGCAATTCTGGACAAAATAAAACATATCATACCTAAGGAAGCACTGAAAATCCACTACAGGGCAACAAGTCATCCTATTCCTCATTGTGACATTGAAGCCCAGCATGGCATCAGTCAAAATAACGCTCACACAACAGAATTCTCCCATTTCATAAAAAGTCTGTTAGGGGCGTCTCTACCTTGAGTGCACAACCCAAGTTGATATTTTTTTAAGAATCTAATAATTATGGATCTTTCTGACTACTGACAATTTTCTCTTTGAAGTTTTATGAATTAAATACTTGAGCAGTTGATCATGGAACCACAATTAGGGTTATTTGTGATCTTTGCGGAGTAATTTTGTAGTTATTTGTCACTTTTAAGAGATGCCAACCTATCACCGTGTTTCTACTTTATCTCTTGTACCACTGTGTGAATGCTTCTATTCATTAAACTGCGAGAAAGAGAAGCTGAAACTATTTTTTTTGTTCGTAGACTGCGACTGGATTTTTCCGACAAGCCTGTCAGAAAATTTGAAATTAGCTCATTTTTACGTTTTCTAAGACATTTTTATTTAAGTTTTCAGAGCAATATGTCGCCAGTTCAATGTAGCAGGATGATATGTTTCATTTTTTGTGACAAATACGAAAACTGATAGTTATGACGATTACATTCGCAAAATGCTTCGCTACCAATTAGTATTGAATTATTTATAGGAAATAATTAATCATTTCAGCAAATAAAATTAGTACACTTGTTCATTTCTTCAAAAAGACAATGAACGATAATCCAGTAAGCGTCGCACGTTTTTGTATCACAAAATGTGAATAAATATATGAAAATAAGTGTAATGTGAGTTTAGGATTCATAAACCAACCATTTCACTCATTTCTCACACTTTGTGTGGTGAACACGGATTGAAATTTATTTCTGCGTGTAAGTTTGTTTTTGGACATGTTTAAATGTTGTATGTTCGTTTTGGACGAGCGTATAGTATAGTGATTTTAATAAATTACGTTCGGCAAACTTTTCTTATAATTTAAAAGTTTTTAGGACGGTATTTTATTATCTTCTGTAAAGTGATTCACGTCTGTTCTCCTAACCTAACCTATATTGAACATTTTCCGAAGTATTCTCCAGTAATATGTCAAGTATTTATAAGTTTTCCTTCCTCCGGCCTAGTGTAAAATATCCAAGAGAATATCTTTGATTTCTTTCTCTCAATTATAAAATTGACGTCTGACAAGGCTACGATCTACCTTTTATAGGTTGTCTGTCATTTTAAGATAATTTTGTTACGAAAAATCCAACAGTGACCATTTTCATGTCGTCAACATTTTTTTGGAAATAACCGATTATGTACTTCCTCTCTTCTAAAAAGAAACAAAAGTTCTGACAACAAATTTACGCTCAACGTGCTTGCCATGACTTCTTGACAAGAAATTCAAAGAAGTTCATGCTCAGCTCCTCATTACACGAAGACCAAATATGAAAATGAATTTTTACTGGTGCTAAATTCTGGAGTTTCATCCAAGACGATATTTATGATGCTTCACCCATTCAGAATTGAAGTTAACTTGAATTCTACTTGGTCTCACATTAATAAGCGCAGGAAAAATATGATATCACAAAATAGATGATGGATGCGAATCAAAAAAATCAAAAATGAAGCAAAAAATTGTGTTTATCTTTATTCCTTTCTCATCAGTAATGGGCAGAAAAACTCTTACTATAGAGCCACCAGAGGAAAAAACTTTTTGGTGAAAAAAACTTTAGATGGAACAAGAGACGGGACTATCGCTCGATTTGAAGTCAGCGCAAATGTTTGTGCGCTTAGCTAACTTGAAGTAAGGAGCATGTGGTGATCCCAGCGGCAAGCCGCGGACCTCCACAAGACCTGAGAAAAGCTGCCTCCAGACT
>JACJUY010017349.1:0-12199 GCA_014220935.1 Platorchestia sp. MABIK | reverse complement strand
CTCTCAAGGAGGACGACAAAGGTAAATTAAGGGTCGCCTCTCAAGGAGTACGACAAAGGTAAATTAAGGGTCGCCTTTCAAGGAGGACGACAAATTAGGTAATTAAGGGTCGCCTCTCAAGGAGGACGACAAAGGTTAGTAAATTAAGGGTCGCCTCTCAAGGAGGACGACAAAGGTAAATTAAGGGTCGCCTCTCAAGGAGGACGACAAAGGTAAATTAAGGGTCGCCTCTCAAGGAGGACGACAAAGGTAAATTTTTGGTCGCCTCTCAAGGAGGACGACAAAGGTAAATTAAGGGTCGCCTCTCAAGGAGGACGACAAAGGTAGGTAATTAAGGGTCGCCTCTCAAGGAGGACGACAAAGGTTAGTAAATTAAGGGTCGCCTCTCAAGGAGGACGACAAAGGTAAATTAAGAGTCGCCTCTCAAGGAGGACGAAAAAGTTAAGTTAGTAATTGATAAATTTAAACTTTATTAATCAAGGACACCCAAGTGAAAAAAGTAACACGGAAGATATAAGTGCAAATTTAGAGGAGAAAGGAGAGGACAGCACAAGAGGAACAGAAATGATCGTCCTCTTGCTAAACCGCGGGCCTTGATGACAGCTCCGACGGAACTTCTCTGCACTCGTCCGTCCCATCTGAAGCGATGGACACGACGATAATGGCAGTAATAATGATCGTAAAGATAGTAGTGATGTTAATAAAGATCGTAATAATAATAAAATTAGGGACCAGTTCACGATCTCACCTCCGTTCGTGCTCCAAACCTCAAGTGTGTGGTGAAACGAGGTCCAGACTGCTTTGTTACGGAGGTGAGCGCACTGTATTTCTTATGGTAAAGAAAATATTTTCTAAGTTTAACGAATAGAATGCTACCATTATTATCACTCATACGAATTCTTAATATTAACTACGGCAATAGTTTAATTATACTATTTTTACACACGACAAAATAGAACATTACATTTTAATAATCGCAGTTGAAAGCAATGGACGCTGTAAAATAAGATAATTCTAGTGACCCTTAATTTTTTTATAAGTTCAGCGACATTTCTACATAAATCAGAGATTGTTGGAACAAACGAAAAACTACATGCATCATTTTAGTCTCACATATACTTCTAGTTCAAGAAAAGCGAAGGTCTCATACTACAGTAGGAAACATTCTCTCTACTCTGAAACTTTAAAATAATTTCCTAACACTTTTTTTCGGCAAATAAAATTCTCATTTACTGCTACTCCATTCCAATGTGAGAATTTAATTTTCTCTCAAGGAAAATCCAACAATACTTAATTGCACACACCGTTCAAATTATTGACTAGCATTAAGAACATAGTGTACCGAAAGGTTTGTATGTTTGTGACTCAATGATCGCAGCTCTAGTTAATTGCTACGATTAAAAATGAAAATTAAACTCGAAAAAAAACAATTAAACACTTATTTGCATATTTATTAATGAGGTCAGAAGTGTTCAACAACAAAAAAAATGTTTATTGTACTTTTAGCCTCATATTTACTTCGAGTGCTCGAAAAGTGGAGGATATCCTACACTACAGTAGAAAAATAATATGTGTTCTGACAGCTCTCAAAAAAAAAACTCAATCGCTTCTCCGAAGTTGGACATAAAATTTTTTCTTTTAGATATACATCAAAATACAAATCAGATCGTTCAAGCAAATTAAAATACTTTTAAAAATCTTTTTTAGTTTCATTATAAGCTCGAATTATCGCTAAGTTAACTATTTCTAAGGTAAAAAGTTCCGCTTCGAGACACTGAAGACAATGAAGTAAGTATTAAGACTTGGATTTTCAAATTCCTTTTCAATACAATAAATAAAATGAAAGTAACCGTGCTCCTTTCGAGCAAAGTAAAATAAATTTCTACAACAAACAAAAATTCCACTACGCAACATCAAGCTATGATGTGATCCATTATTTGACTTGGTGAAATGACCATCACTTTTGATGTGTTGACTGCCACTGGCAGCGATGCCGAGGTCTTTTGGTGGAGATGGGGACTGGACGAGGTTGTCGCATTCCTGGTGGAGTCACGGTCACTTGATCATGCGAGCCTGTTCTGCTCAAGTAAGAACGAATGCACTGGATTTTTATCCACAAATTTAATCCATTTTTCTGTAACGTGAACAAAACTGTTACTCTGCCGAACATCTACGGTATTGGTAGACACAACTTTACAACTTTGTGATCAATCTAAAGGGTCAGATTCGCGGTCTTACTGAGGTTTAGCTATTAATTTTTGGTAATAATTTATTCCTACATTTAACATTAAGATTCCCTATCACCACAACAAAGAGTGATTCAAAGAAAGCAGAGAGAAGAGACAAAGATTTAGTTTGAACAGAAAAAAACAAGGAATCTATGCACAAACTATGTTCCCACCACGAGTACCTTGCACATTGAAACAGCAGGTTAGGATTATAATCTAAAGAGAAAAGACAACAAATTCAGGGAAGAGGATATGACAACTGTAAAAATCAATGTGGGCACGAAAGAAAGAAGTCTTAAAGGCAAACAGTAGCTGAGGTAACCAAGCAGAATCATATTGACTATTTAATGCCTCCTCGAAGTTCTGCTGTGAATTGTCTAATCCGCTATGAGATCACCTGATCAACACTGAAGGAAACATCGAGGCAATTATTATGAATGAGCCGGAAAAGATTAATAGCTGTGTGAAGAGATATTCGTTGCAACAAAACTAGGAAGGGAAATTCTGCTTGATAATGAAATTTTTATTTGTTCATGAATGATAAAAAGGGGAGTGTTTGAATGATTAATTAAGACTTTTTCCTAAATGGGTCAGTTTGTTGGGGACGTGAGTTCTGTGAATTTCTCCACTATCTTGGTTAGACGGAGTATAATGCTGAGTGATGAGTGGGGTAGTTAATACCTAAATTTTCTGAACAAGAATATAATCACATTTGTCCACCTAATGATTTTGACCGAGTTATTCGATTTCAATTTTTTTTTCACATTTTCTTTCCTTTTCTAAAGTATTATTGTTATGAAGGTAATTGCAAAGAAGAACTTTAAAATCATTTTTATGAAACGTTTCAAGCCTCAGCTCATCATCAGTCATACTCTGTAACAACAAAAACACAAGCGTTAAATAAAAATACGAAAAATTAACAAAATTATTCTTCAAGTATTCAAAATTGGTGCCTAAATAAAACAATGACATGACTTGAAAAACGGATGAATCTAAAAATCAAAATTTCACTGCCCAGCATCGTACACGCGAGTTAAAACAGGGGAAAAATAGTTTATAGGAGTACAACTAAAATGCGGAACGGTCATGAGGAAAATCAACTGGCTAAAATAAAATCTTAACAGAGTGAGAGGAAGAGGGGAATGAGCGAGAGAGAAAGAAAGAGAGGAGAAAGGAAAAAAAAGGAAAACAAAGAAACAGAGAAGTATTTTTCCCCTGTTTTAACTCGCGTGTACGATGCTGGGCAGTGAAATTTTGATTTTTAGATTCATCCGTTTTTCAAGTCATGTCATTGTTTTATTTAGGCACCAATTTTGAATACTTGAAGAATAATTTTGTTAATTTTTCGTATTTTTATTCAACGCGTGTGTTTTTGTTGTTACAGAGTATGACTGATGATGAGCTGAGGCTTGAAACGTTTCATATAAATGATTTTAAAGTTCTTCTTTGCAATTACCTTCATAATTAAACTGCTTGGCAGAAAAGATATTTTTTTAAATTGTTGTTCCATTAGATACCATTCTTTTCCCCTTTTCACAACAAACTAGTCTGAAGTTGAGACATAATGGTCACTTACTTGAGTTTGATCTTGTGGAAAGTCGTGTAGCAGCATTTTGGGTGGCAGCAATCGAGACCGTAGCAACTTGCAAGCCGACTGCCATGCCAGCGTCCCTCAAAACTGCCGACCTATTCTCCTTCTGCCACAAGTCTCTCGCGTGTGGCTGGAGCCAAATTTGGACCTTCGAAGATGAGCATCCGTAATGCCACCTAGGTAAAAAAAGAAAAACTTTAGTATGTGTGCCAACATTAAATGGATTTGACCTGAATCTCATGAACCATTGATAATTTTATCTGCTTAAAATTTAAATGCTTGCTTGGTCGTTTGTAAGTTCATTAGCATCCAAGCACTGCTTATAAGAATAACGTTCGACTGAATTTTCAGTAATGACGTCTGGTTAAAAGGAATTTTCTCGCACTGTTTAACGAACATGAGGGGTTTGATACTAATTTTTCTTGAAATTCATATCTATAATTTTTTCCGTATGAAGCCTGACTCAATGGGTAATAACTGGTCATGATTCAACATTAGGTAAGTTTTCGTCACAAATATTTATCTCCAGACTGCCGTGAAATCTAGGATTTCTTTCATTAGTGTAGGAAATTTATTCTTTGTTCTGCTCGCCAACTCCACAATGTAGAAACAGGCAATGAAATTACAACGATTGATTTTCTTTTTTTTCAGGGAGCGACGAGTTAAATTTTTGTTTTTACCCTTGCGTTCGCTTGGATTTGTACCAACTGCCATCGTATGAGATGTGTTTAATTTTTAACTTTTCAACAATTATTTAAGGAACGAAAACTGACAAAGTAAGAAATAAGTTTTGAATTCCCTACAATATCAATGAAGTTCGTAACTTTTTACTCGTTTAATGGCTTCGTTTGATGTGGAAAATTTATTCACAAATATACCGTTAATAATTCACAAATACCGTTAATACCGTTAATCATAGACATAATTATAAAGACTCTTTTCGTTTTACCAGCTGATGTAATTTCTGGTTTTACCCAAAATCATTTTAAAACCTTTCATGAATTGTCTGTTGTGAATTCAGTTTTCATCTTTGCTAATAAACTGTATAAGCAAGCAGAGGGTCTTGGCATGGGCCCACTTTTTCAAATATATTTATGTGCCGCTGGTAGACAAAGTGGTTAATGAATATTCCCTGGATGTCAAGCGCACGTTTTATCGTAGATACATTGACGACACTTTTGCATTTTTTAGAGATCCAAGCCATGTTCCATAATTTCTCGAATACTTGAATTTTAAACATCATTCCATGAAATTTACTGTCGAACTCGAAGATCATGGTTGTATTCCCTTTTTAAATGCAAATGTTGGAAGAACCGGTAAGACTTTCACCGCCTCTGTATATCGAAAACCTTCGTTCACAGGTTTTTGCTTGAGTTTTTTTAGCTTTCGTAGCTTCAGGTTGAAAGTGAATGCGATTAGGACGCTTGTAAACAGAGCGTACAATATTTACTGCAGGTTCAACAACCTTCACAATGAATTCAAATTCCTGTACTCTTTTTTTCCGCAACAACGGGTTTCCTACACTAATCTACACTAACGTTAAGAGGTTTTTGATAAAAAAGTTTTCAAAAGTTAGTGACAATGTCGACCCTGTACAATGTTTGTATTGCAGTTTTCCTTTCTTTGGCCTCTTGTCTGAGAAAATGTCTAGAGATTTGGAATTGCGTCTCAATCGCTATTTTCCTGACGTAAAATTGTGCCTAATTTCTGTCAATTCACTTAAAATAGGCTCATTATTTCGGTATAAGGATGTATTTCCGAAACGAATGAGGGCGTCCTTAGTTTAAAAATTTAGCTGTGTACAGTGTGCATCAGGCTATGTCGGTATGATGACCTTGCTGTTTTATATTAGGATTGCCCAGCATCTTGGAGTTAGTCATCGTACCGGGAGGCCTCTTGCGCAACCGCCTCATTCGTCTGTGCGACTCCATGCAGAGCAGTGTGGTGGTGGAGTCGCTGAAGACTAATTTGAAATATTTTGCAATGCTTTTAATGATTCGAAACTAAATCATTGTCCCTAGCGAAATAAAAACCCGTTTTAAACAGTATGAATAGTTCGTATCCGTTGGAAGTTTTTACATGAGTTTTTGATCATTTTTCTTTTCAACATGTCTGACGAACTTGTGTCTTTTTGCGTTTTTTCAGACTGTACTTACTGAGAATGGAGAAGGATTCCGAAATGTTTTGTGGATTTGACGATGTGTAATATTGAATAATGTTTAACCTACGAGCAGTTTTCCTCGTTTTTAAATTCCTAACGTACGTTCGATTATAGAAAAATTATTTTCCTCAAATACATTCACGTGCAAATGTAATACTCAATTATGCTTTGGTCA
The DNA here is from genome assembly GCA_014220935.1 of Platorchestia sp. MABIK. Taxonomy (NCBI): domain Eukaryota; kingdom Metazoa; phylum Arthropoda; class Malacostraca; order Amphipoda; family Talitridae; genus Platorchestia; species Platorchestia sp. MABIK. The sequence goes on along the minus strand of JACJUY010017349.1, from coordinate 6,044 downwards.
TAGATTAAGCTTGAGTGAAAACCTCTCTTTCCCATACCTGCTAATCAGTGAAAACAACTAAAATTAAATGAGAACTAAAATAATTTTCAATTATTTATTCACCATTTAAAAAATTTACAACCTGAGGCTAACCCACATTTAAATTATAATAATAATAACTTCATGAAGAAAAAATTGAACTTCTAATAATAAGCAGCAGTACTCACTCGAATTATTGTCACTGATTGAGTGAACTCAAAACCACTAGTTGATCGAGATGACTCGTGCCTGACACAAGTTGATGGAATTGGTAAGTCAAAGATTAATTTTATCAAGCCCTTGTAGGAAGGTCCACTTTCCTGATGGAATTATCGATGTTGAGTTTCTTGTTGTTGTTGTTCCTCCATTTAAGTGTTTCAATCCATAAAAATTCCTCATTTCCATTTTAAATAGGAAGTACTTTCTTCTTATTGCACTTGATAAAGTAAGAACCTTGACTCAAGAAATCACTTATTCGGTTGTTCTGGACGTAATGTTCATGAACACCAACAAAAATTACACTAGAAATAGAATTCAATGATTTCTCCAATCTTTCTCGAATTCCTGCATAATCTCATCCTCAACTTAGTCACACATTAAATCCTTCACATTTGCTATCTTGAAGATATCAGAACTGAATAGGATCACACACACACACATCAATGCCGTATTTCACACTCTAACTGGGCTAATGCTCAAATTGAGTCGAATGATATTCAAGTGACGCTAGATTTCTGGACTTGGAAGAGGAAACGGAACACTGTTGGTAATTCATTTTCAAAACTGCAAAAAAATCAATAACTTTTTCAACGAATTAGGACATATTTTTGTAAATGGACATACCAAAATGAGTGTTAAGTTAAGCCTTAGTAAAAAAGCAAGCAAAAAGAAAAAACTAAGTTAGGACACACCGGGTTGTGTCAAGATTTCTCTAAGTGTGTACAATGTTTCTGAAAATTTATGTAAGTAAGTAACTTTGTGGTAGCATTAAATTCTTGACTATCATTAAATGACGTTTTTTGTTAGAAGTTCGCAAAGATTTAGAGACGGTAAGGTGAATACATTTGAATGATTCAGTCTGGTGGTTCTTTTCTATTGAATTGTGCGTTTACGTTATCACGGGCTAATCGTGTCATTCTAGGCACGTTTTGTGGTGACTGAATATCTGACACTCTCGCAGCGACAATTGTACTTTAAAAAAAAATTGTTTGGTAATGGTCACTTATCTGTTCATTAATTGCATCTCTATTTCATGCACTCTACTGGCTGGAAGTTCAAAGAGCCCTCGTCTATTTTTTCATAATCTTCACTACTTTTTCCCACTACTAACTGCTTTACTTAATAAATTTTTAATCTAATTAGAATCTACTGAAACAAACAAGAAAATAATTTGGATTTACTGATATAAATTATTTTTGGGGAAATTTTCTATAATAAATAAATTTACTATGTTTGAAAAGTATTTTAATTGATGATCACATCTTGAAAGTGCGCCAAATCACATAGATTTGACTTACTTTTTAAGTTGTGTCACCTTTATTATACACTTGCATAATTCTTTTATTTTTAGGACTGCATTATGATTTGATTCTCATAGCAAACACGGCAAACAAACGTAATGCAATTTAGCATTATGATCCACACAAAAACTGAGTCAATACAAATCCTGGTAAATTCTTAAAAGTACCCCTATGAACAAACGGAGAGGTCCACAGCATAGCTGTCAATAAATGTTTAGTAAAAACAACCCATTTCAAAGCTTCATGTTTAAAACCTCTATGAAATACTTAAACATCGTTTGCAATTTCTCGCACGCAAAAAAAAACGCTATTTACCTAATTTGAGTTTACCGAAGTAATACATGTTTTAATTGGCAGACTTACTCATTTACTCCTATTTCATGGTACATTAGCTTATATAAGTTAATAAACGCCGTAATTATTTACTCCTAAAATGATCAATTGACTTCTCGCGTTCAGACATCTTCATTTTTTCAAAGGCTACCTATAACTCGCTGATGAATGTATGGTTCATTTAGTTCATGTTCTGACGGCTTTTGTTGCGTTCAGAGAGTTGCGTGACAAACGGATTATAAGTGGAAATTTGTGCAGAAATAAATTTATCTTCACCGATGCAACAGCAAAAAAACATTATTTTACGTCCTTTTTTCTTATTCCATGAGGAAGCAGAAGAAGAATCGGAACATCATCGAAGTGTCATTTCTTCGGAAGCTGAACTCATTAGCCGCCAATTTAACCTTTCAGATCATTCTCACAGATCCAGCATTGAGTCATGAAGTTCATTAGCGCCACTTTCTAAAAGTTGGAAGTCCTTCGCAATTACTCATAATTATCGTGAATTTACACATGCTGATGATCTGAAAAAGTAAAGCCAGGTATTTCTCTTTCTTGAATGAAGAGTTATCTGACACTGCTTAATGCTGATTTTACGCCTCAAATGTGTCAGGCACATTTTGTTGACAACGTTTGTATTCTATGTGTTGCTTGGTGTTATAATGAAGTAGCTAATTTAATCCATTATTAATCCCACTCTCCAATCAACGTATATTCACTGAAACATAAGCCAGGGTACGCACGACATGAGTTTCGTTTACAAAATACGCGGTGACAAGAAAAACAAAATTCATTAGGCTACCCACGCAATGAAAGACCTGGACGCCCACCCACTATGAATAATGGTCCACTTATATTTTTTGCGACGAAACTTCTTTTTCATTCATTACCGATCGCGCACAACTCTTCAGTCTTTAGGAACACTCAACTACTTACTTTTGAGACCCACAAAGTCTTGACTGCTGCTGAAAATCCTCTACGTTTGTTTAACGCTTGGCAACATGTATACTTCAAGCAAACTTGTAAACACTTTGAAAGTTATTGTAACAACTTTGTGCAGGGCTTATTTATAAACAACAATTTTAAATTTATGAAAAAGCAACGGAAGAGGTGTGCATACCTTTCTGAAACTCGATTTAAAGTTGTATTGAATTTTGTTAGCAACTTGTCACCAAATAACCGAGGAGTCAATCGTTTACTTTCATCCCAAATCATTGCTCCGAACATTAATGATAGGATGGTTAGCCGAATTATTTTCATTTTGTACTATTGGCGCAAAGTGTAAAATAACAATTTATTTCAATTCACCATCACAATTCTGAAATGTTTTGGGGTAATATTTAACACGAATGTTTATGATATGAGTAAACTTTTAATGCAGCCGCAGTTTAGCGAAATCATTGTGCTGCAAGATAATTCATTATTATTAAGACAACCTCTTCGTTGCTAAATAGAAAATGAAACAAACGGAAATTCTCTGTTTTCTTAATTTTCTTGATTTGTAGTTGATGTTGTGGGTGGCAGTGTGCGAACTATTCGGAACGTTCATACGAGTATGTAGGTACATCTGTTCGATTACGTACGTATGTCGCCGATGAACATATTACTACGTTGATTAGATATATCTGAGCACGTCAGGGGTTTGCTTTAGTCGCAACCTTATTAGAAACTTAAAAAAAGAAGAAAATTCAGAGGAAATTCATAATTTTTACCAAGAAAACGTTTCGGAGTCCAGCTCCAGAAATAAAAGATCAAAGTACATTGAATTGTGGGTATTAAAATACACCATGAAAGGAAAAACCAATTATCTAAAAGAAGAAAAAAAGGGAATTTGAAGACATTAGCACCGTAGCATTATTATAGTTCTAAACCTCATAGAATGATTTTGTCTGTTTTTCGAAGAAATGACATCCCTCTTGAAATCTCTTGCAGCCTACAAGCAGATGAGAATTTGTAAATCCGATAGAAGTAACGGTGCAGGTTTAATTGATCGCCAAAAAAATCATGGGAAACATGCTCAATTTAATATCTGATTCTATAAAATTCATTGAGATTACTGCTCCAATAAATACAATAATGCTGAAAGTTGAAAATGAAATGAATAATTTTTTTACGTGGATTAAAAGAGTCAACAAACAAAAAANGATGTCCAATCATGATTTCAATTTAGGCCAATATTTACCGCTTGTGATGCTCCAGTTATAAATTAAGTGAACGTTTTGTACCAGTCCTTAGTGATATAACTACGTATCAATAAACAGTTGATAATGCTTTGAAATTTAGTGGAAATATAAGAAGCATTCCTAATGTAGCAAATTTGATAATGGATTCATTTGATGTAGAATCAATTTATGATAATATCCCTCTTCAGGAAACTATTGATATTTTATCTGAAATGCGTACTTTCGGACTGTAACTTCAAATGTCTGCGTCTAACGGGCAAATTGTTCAAACCTTTGCTGAAATTACCGGTAATGCAATTTTTTCTTATATTTACAGGCGAACGTTACAGACAAGGACGGTCAGGCTGTGGGATTTCCTTTAGCACCATCACTTGCCAACATTTTTGTGTGTTTTTATGAAGCAAAATGATTGAAGGAATGATCTCATGGTTTTGAGCCAGTGTTTTACGATTGGGACATGGAAGACACGGTTGTTCTTTATACCCATACGTCACATGTTCGGCAATGTTTGAATTATCAAAAATATTGGCAGAAATCATTTAAATTTTGAGTTGAAGTGGAAAAAAACATCACTTTGTCTTTTTAACCAGTCTCGTGACGAGGGAAAAAAATGAGTTTCAGACGTCAGGGCAACGTAAACCCACTTTTACAGGATTTAGCTCCAGTTTCATTTGTTGTTAGACAGGTTTTAAAATTAATTGCATCCCAACCTTAATCAATGGGGATAAAAAATATCTTCAACTTTCAAAAATGTCTTTTTGAAATTTTGTGAATTTCAACGTTTTTAAAGCATATTTTACAGCTAATAGATTTCTGCATGGTGTCTTTAGTTTGTAAATTAGGATATTACTCTCGAAACAATACGCGTCACAAGCAGTTGAGGAAAAAGATCATGACCATTTGTACTGTTCATTTCCATATTTTGGGGCACTGTCTGAGAAGCGGTTGCGAGAACTAAAATTGTAGTATACAAAAATTTCCATACATTGAATTTAACTTACGTACCACTCTGGTGAAAATTTAAGGTTGCTCATTTTTTCCAGCACAAGGTACGCTTTCCATTGATATGCAAGCCGGTTTAGTTTACTCTAATTGTTGTGTGCAGTGTATATTTTCATACGTGGGTATGACGTCACGAAAATTTTATAACAGCATCGTAGAGCATCCGAGAAGAAGCTTCCGTACCAAGAACCAGCGCACACCCATTGATTTCTGTAGTGCGTGATCATGCAGAAAAAAGCAATGTCTCTACATCTCCTGCCAATTTCAAAATTTGAGACTCCGCCTCCTCTCATTATGACTTCAGGATTTTAGAGTTCCTACCTATTTTCAAGAGGAACCCTGTTCCGAACAATATCGACGGTTCACACCCTTGTTAAATAGTAAATAGAAAAATACTTCTTCCTTACCAGCCCATTTAAATTTTATACGTTGGTTTTGCATGTTTTTGTTTATTTTCATTCCTTAATGTGCTTTGTTTTTCCATTCATAGTATATTCTAATACCTACAATTAAATATACTTTGATCTTAGATTTCAGAGACATGATTTGTTTTTGGAATTGATGATGGAGCGAGACTCCGAAACATTTTCTTAGTAACGATGATTAATCTCAATGAAATTTTCTTAATTTTTAAAATTTCTATTACAATGTTAAAATGAATTTGATCTTCAAGTCCTCAACGAATGTGTGTTGAGCAGTTCTAAATGAGAGACAGGAAAAACTAGGAAAAATACTGTTCTTCAATTGATTTCACAGGGTAATTTAAAAATACAGGTCCTAAAAGAATCTTAAATAACTCCCAAAATAACGGATAGAGTCCAAAAAAAATAAATTATGCAATTCTGAGAAAACTATCATGGTTTTATTTTGAAAACCTTTTAATTAACCTATTTTTAATGCGCTGCCACACTTAGCGCAGACAAGAATCTGCGCGATTACGCAAGCTGTTCGTTACGGCGATGGTGAGACCTGGTCCACTTCGTTGGAT
>JACJUY010017346.1:0-12203 GCA_014220935.1 Platorchestia sp. MABIK | reverse complement strand
CTATTATTGCGGTATGTTGAAATAAGTAGAAAGGAGGTATGTAATTTGTTTGAATGGAACGTAATTCAAGTACTTTCCGTACTCATAAAATTTGGCTTCAGGGAAGAAAACATAAACATCGCACTGTTTGCCTTTATAATTTTCAGAAAACTGCCAACAATAAATTCTTTTATCAATAAATGGCAAATCCCAAGCCAGAAGCATTTATTTTCAAAAGCATAAAGAAATAAAACAGCAGAAATCCTTTTCTATCTTTTTGAATGGAAATTTGTAAATTAGAGATAAAATCAACCGACGTGTTTCGCTGTTGAAGCCGTCATTTATCTAATAGCTGAAATAGATTTGATGAAGAATGACGTACACCATTTGGGCGCTTCTAAAAACATAGCAAATAGAATTCGATTGCGGAATTTAACTGCTATAATTGAAGGTCAGTCATTTACTGTGTAAAATTTTCCCTTAATTTCATAGCGTTTGACACCAAATAGAAGAACCAGCCAGAAAATAGCATGTTTTTTTGCCTAACACACTGCCTGCGATACGATCTATAGCTAGGTCGTGCTCTAGTTTTTCCTTCTGCGATACGACCGATTGATGGTCTTCTGAATAATTTGAACAATTTTTCAAACTCAACACGTTACTCGCGTATTGGACCACATGTGTACCAGTCGGTAATTTGCTCATTAACGTATCAGTATTGAATGACATTTCATCTGTTGCACAACGTTTTTTAAAAAATAACAAATCATACGAGGTGAAATGTTATCATGCGATTGTACTTTTCATATTTGTTATGAAGGATAAAAATGTACAACCTACAACCTAACCAAACTAACCGTTAACAACCGCAGAGATGAGGGGAACGTGTAAAGGATTTTAACGGATCCAGTTATTGTTTGGTATATGTAAAATTGCTTTCAAATTTTGACTTTGAATTTGAGTTGTATATTAAACCTCAGCTTAATGCATCGCAATCAACGTGTTAATTAACAACTAAGAAATAACAAAAACGAGGACAAGACTAGAAATAAATTGCTTTGCACATTATGTAATTCTAAAGGAAGTTTGTCGTTTCAGTTAAGTAACTGGTTTCAGACCATATTCTAATTTACTACATACTATGTGCTTGTACTGTCAGGAATACCGGCTAAATAAATACCCTTCTAAAAAAGATTATTTAAAATCTAAATCATTTAATGAAGGTTTTAAATAAAGACATACCTAAAAATTATTTACTTTTTAATTAATAAGAGAGAGTTTATACGAGCGTATCTGTGAAACAGTTTTTTATTCATTCCAGTTTTGCCAACTGAGGGTCATGCATCTTGAAAAAAATAAACGTGTCGAGGTTTTTAATTACTTCCAACTCGATTTATGAATTGTATACGCCTTACCTTGTTTCATCTGGAACATTGTTTCATCTAATTTTACTGAGATGAAAAAGGACGCTTTGGACTGGCTGGAACAATTTCGGTTCAGTTACTCAGAAACTTGATGTGATTTTTTTGTTCATCGTGTGAGAGAGACGTTTAAGTATATATTTTTTATTTCTTATTTTTGGGTTCACACCGGTTTTCAATATGTAAAAAAATTTACGTCCAATAAACACTAATTGCAACGAAATTGGTTTCATTGCTGCTGTTTCTGATACAACTGTGATTGTTGTGGTTTCATTCGATTTCTGTATCCAGGATTTCTGCGGAAAAAATCTCATTTCATTTCTTTTTAAGATTTTGTATCTATGTATATATGATACCGAACTATTGTTTAGAATGCAAATCCGCTGATATTCATTAGGCAGCTATATCAGTAGATGAAAGCTAGTTAAGAGAGACATATGGACATCAAAATTAAACTGTTTTACAATTTTCGTGAAGACCTTCTGTGGTAACCTCAAATGAAAGCGCTTCTTCGATCATGCCTTGTGTTCGCCGATTTCACTTTACCTAAAAGTGCAGCAGTCGTAATGGATACATCTTGAAATTGAACGACTATATAAGATAAACTTTTCGATCTGGTCACGATTAAAATACCATAATTTGAATGGGTAATAATTCGGTGGCGAAAACTCGAGGTAATTATTTGACGAAGGAATGAGAGGGTTGTATCGCTCATTTTTTCATTTATTTTTTAAATTATCGGCAGTAGAACAGTTCAACTTCCAACTACCCATCTGGTCAACAATGATAAGGTTTAAAGAAAAATGGGACCAGGCTATGAAATCATAGGTTTGATTGGGATAGGTTGAGTTAGCTTAGGCATAGTTCGGTTCGGTTAAGTTAGGTTAGGATAGATTAGGATAGGCTAGGTAAGGAAAGAATCCTCCTGGATAAGTAAGATCACGATAAATTAGAATGGAATTGATTAGGGGGCTCAAAATTAAAAACAACCGAAAATTCTTTCACCTGTTGTATGAAAACTGTTTTTCCCGAGTTTGATAATAGCTTAATAACACTTTGACTGTAACGAGAGCCTCCGGTGGTCACTAAGGGAATTTTCATCATACTGCTGCTTACCGACCAGTTGTCACCAACCCAATTTTTATGAATACTTTATCAAGCTAAATGGAGGCACGATCCTGTTAACTTTGCTCACTACAATTGAGGTTAAATTTGAGTTGAATATTAAACTTCAGTTTTACCTGCCCCCGTCAAATTTCTAAAGCCCTAAGCCCTAAGCCTACAATAATTGTTTACGATGGAAATTAAACAAGCGATCATTTCTGATGAGAAACCTCACTGTTTGATGCTGCTTCAGCTGTCCTTAATTTAATTTACGATTAACAGCTAATTAGTGAACACAAATGAGATGAGCATGTAACAACAAGAAGATCCAAGCAAATTTAACAGCGTTACTAATTCCAAATTTATTGCTTTGTTGAGCTTGTGCCAGATCTTGCCTAAGTTTGAAATCACCAACGTCATTTAAAGTTTGTATATTTTAATTTTTTTTTGCTCTGAGGAAATAATGTTTAGAGAAATAATACGTCGACAACAATACGGATAAAATATGATAGCTAAATTGTAGGCTAAATTTATCAGATGTTGATTCCATTGAAATACGTCAATCCTATCCGATTACATGGATAATGCTTCCTTGACTTATAATCACTCTTCGATCTAAACAAGATGGTACAAGGATAGGTTAGGCAAGGAAAGAATTCTCCAGGATAAGCTAGATCACGATGAGTTAGAATAGAATTGATTAGGATATTCAAAGTTAAAAAACAACTACAAATTATTATTCCACGGGTTACCTTAAATACGTTGTGAAATGAAAGGAAAAAATATCTAGAAGCGTGAAGAATGAACATTGACAGAAGATGAGAGAAGAGACTGTGGTGCAGCGGGATAGAAGTAACTTGAGGAGCTCGAGGAGTGTGATTATCTTTTTCAGAGCCTTTTCTGCGGAACATTCGCAGGCAGGAATGAATAATGATTAATCAATGCCTCATTAACTCATCCATTTATCGAATGGCAACATACTAGTCTGGAGTAACCATGTCATTGAACGCAAATACCTTCTCGGCTCGCACACATCGCTTTTAGTGAATTTTGAGTAGTTAAGTTTTTCTTTTCTTCTTTTTAGGGAATAGAATTTAACATCATGCTCTTTTTCCCTATTCATGATTAATGTTTAGCTTCACCTTGCTCCTTTCTAACAACGCTCACATGCTCCAGTATTGATTAAGCTACGGTTTAGTTAAGTTAAAAGTCCATCCCATCTCAAGCAAATAGGAAAGTTGCGCACTGAAAAATAAAAATAGGATTAAGTCGAAGAATGCTACTCAGTGAGGCAAATATAAAGCATTTTGCAGCGCTGTTTGAAAAAATTGCACACAACAGGTGCATTTCTTGGAAAAATTCCTCTATTTTTTCACACAGATGAAGTGGTGAAGTTTTCAAACGTTTCCTCCATTTCTGAATTTAAAATTGATGTAAAATGTTACCTCACTCTTTCGGTTGCATGGAAAAATGTCAGAACATAGCGCATTTTGATGATGCACAATCCATTGCATTCCATTCTTAGAAATTAAGTATGAACATTGTTGTTTAATGCCCGGTGCGGTTATTTGAAGTTAGAAAATTGCTAAGTAGGGGGTAATACCTCCAGCTGATAATTATGTTCGCTGCACTTAATGTAGTCGTCGAAATAAGCTATTCTACTCACATCGAAGTTGGTGTCTTCTGATTGAGCTTTTGCTTCACGCCTTCCATTTGAATGTTTTTGTGCAGGCACATGAAGCTTGCATTTTATTCTGAAAGCTGAGCTTTCGAACTCATTTAAGTAGCTTTTGCACTTCTTATTTCGAGCTTGGGATTGGAAAACCGCAGACCACAATTCTGGCATTTTCAATCGAAAGAAATCGAAATTTGGAGCCCAAGATTTTCATCAAGCCATGGAAGCGGCGCTCGGGCGCACCTTACAATGCACCCGGGCAATTCACATGCAAAAAAGCGGTGCGGCAGCCGCGTCGAGAAGCGAACGTTTGAAAGCGACCGCACTTTAGAATTCTCTTACAGTGCAGCGTCTCAGGCTCAAACGACGGCTTCTGTCCCAAAATGAAACTGAATAAAATGTTCTTCGCCTAAAAATTCCAACCAAAACAACGTTCAGTATAGTGATGTAATGATCTTAGGAATCATTGCATCACTACACTGTTTTTTTAATATTCTACATTGTTAATGATGTTACATCACTTTACTGTTAGGAATCTGTTGTTTTATGATGTTCTTATTAAGAATAGTTTCGTGTTCTTGACACAAAAATGTTAACCAAAAATGTTCAGTAAGGTGATGTAATGATAACAATGTTATTCTAAACTCTAAATGAAGTTATATCACTTTACTGTTTGGAATTTGTTGTTCTATGAGGTTATCTTTAAAATGAATTTCATTGCGGGCTCAACTAGTTGAATTGTAATTAAAACTTCTTCATCAAAGCTGGAATTTAATTACAGAACATTTTTCCTAATAATAATATTGAAGCTAGTGCTCTGGCTTAGATGAAATTGCTTATTCAGGAGAGCTAAACCTTAATCCGAATAAGCTCACAGTGAATTGAAACAAAATTCTAGCTTTGCATAAGTTGCAGATAATGATTCAATAAATCCTTAAATTTTAAATTTAATATTTAAAAAGTAGCATTTGTAGCATTTTTAAGTACTATAATTCGGTTGTTATGCATCATTGACATATTGCAAGCATATTGCAGAATTTCTAATTAAGTGAATTTTTTTCTCGTTTAAAGCACATCGAAAATGATGATAATTAAGATCTCCTGTAATAACCATTATTGATACCCGTTTAAAATCTGAAAAATAATGTCCTACATTTTCCAGGCCATTTCAAGTATTTTTCCAATGAAGTATCTGACATCAGTTCTAATTAAATTTTATACGACTTTCGCTATATTGTTGTTTCATTTTTGCTCATGACTTGAAAAATGGAATCCTGTTTAGATACTGTACGTGATCTCAGCATTTAGTCATGTATAAATGTATAAATAAATATAAAGGTTACAGCCCATGCAACCTATGGAAAGATATCACTCAATTTTGAATGACGTTAGGTTATTACTGAACTAAAACGACGGCATTTCTTCATCATTTTGGAGTGTCGCTGTTCGTCAATAGTCATCTAGATTCAGTATGAATCGTTTCACCATCACTGCACACCATCACAGGAGACAGAATGAAATCATATTGATCTAGAATGCTACAAAACAAGGAGTATTAAACATAAATACCAGATTTTAGTTTAACTCAAAACCAAACTGAATTTCATGAATAGTAGTTTGAAATTCCATTAAACGTAATTCGCAAAGCCAAGACACCATACCTTTCGACTTTCAAAAGCGGGTTTTATTCTGATGAAAACCTCAGTTACTGAAGCTTTAGTTTCCTTCACGCATTTACAACACACGAAACTGCATCCTCTAGCGGATGTTCGAGCGAATACAAAATCATACTTCAACGTAAATTCCTTTCATTAACAAAAGCTTATTCTGTTTGAGGGAGAATTTGTTCAGGGGTTAAGGGTCCAGCGACGGTCGCAATGGCAGCGTTTTGAATGTCCCTAATTTAACGTAAGAGACAAAAATCGTTATAATTCAGCGACCTCTGCGAATTGCGGGTAATTCCCAGTTTCCCGATGTTTGGCAGTCCTTAAAAAAAATAACTGTAATTGAAGGCCAGGAACGCACAAAGTATAGGGCGACTTCATTTGATTATGCTTCAAGTGAACTCATATACTCGTATGCCAACTATAAAATATTTTATATTTCAAAGAACTGTGTCACTGAAACTGATATGATAATCACTTTCTTGTTTTTCTTTATATATAATTATCACAGCTAGAAATGTCCAATATTGATATTTTAATATTATTTTCTTGTATTGGAAATGCTTTGAGCCATGCCATGAGTATTTCTCACTTACGAAATTCTCGAAAATAGTTATTTTTCCATCAAACCTACTATTTCTGTAACAACTTTAGTAAGCTCTTCGAATTTGTTATTAGTTATTGAATTAGTCGGCTGAGATGAACAGCTGACGTTAATATTCTATAACAGTATTTATGAAAAATAACTCTTTAGAGCGCCGAAATTGTTTTTCTTAAAATAGGTCATTATCATACTTTATCATGACTCCTTACGAATTGGTTCTGTTTCGATAATCGTCGTTAGCCATTCTACTTCAAATCATAGCTCACCTTGCATGTTTTCCCCATAACTTTAATGGCCGAGTAGCGTCGGAGAGAAATTTTAATTGGTAAATAACGTCTTTTGATTTTCTCTTTGTGCTATTTTACCAGCAAATGCAAACGATAAATGGGAGAACTTACGTGGCGCGTGGAACCGATGTTTGTCTAGCCTGACTGATCATGTCTTATTCGTTGGAGCATAAAGTTGTATCTCAAATTTATTATTAAAGACGTAAATCATAAGTTTTCTATTTCCCATCAAATTAAAACTTTCCATAATCCCATGACGATTATGTTTTCCCATAATCTGTTGACGATTGGTTGATGGACGTAATAATTTTTCTTTGAGTTTCATTATTTCCAGAAAAAGTCTTAATCAAATTTATTCAGGACTCTCTAGGAGAATAAATTACTTTTAGATTGCTGCTCCAATTATAGTTTAAAAAAATATGTGTGCCACAATGGCTTTGTGGCCGCGAATAAGAAAAATTTAAAAATAAAATGACGCTGTCAAAACAAAGAGGGTGGCGCCGATGAAAAGCACGCACTGTTTGCTTCTGGTGTGAGAAAATATGAAGCCCCTCAGGGAGCAATTACACTAACATCGGCTTGTTTTCCTCTAATGCAATTAGCAGCGCTGTCACGAAACTTTAAGCGGTCCGGTGGGATTCTCTAGTCAAGGGCTTCTGTTGGCTTTAATCTAATGAAAGGTTTTTATGAAATTATACTCTGAATCTTAAATGAAACTAGGGGAATTAGAAGATGGTTAATTAAGCGGTATCGTTCTCTTGTGTTGCTGTATTAGCGTTCGTAAGGCGTTTTTTTTAATTCCCGTTCATACGTTTCCTGGAGAAATGCGACTCGCCGTAGTGCTGAGGAATATTTTAAGTAAACTTACTCTAATTAAATATCGTTATCCTTTTCTTGCTCCAACGCTGAGGCGCAACTTGATGGTTCTAAATGTTGAACAAAATTCTTGCCGTGGGGTAGAATTCATACTCAATTACTGAAAGCGTATTTAATGAACATTCAACAACCAAATTTGAATAAAATAGGTTATTATAATATCAATATGCTGTTGTGAATATCTTTTTAAGAGCTGCGAAATAATATCTGTAATTAATACCGAGGCATCACTTGTGCCATCGTGTACTTCAAAAAATTTTCTTAGAGACTCGTTTTCCAATTTTCTTTTCATGTGCTTGCGTTAATTAGAGAGGGGAAATTGGATTTCCATTAATTAATTTAATTAATTAACTAGCGCTTTACAGGAACTCAATTTCGAATTTCAGTTCTTGCTCTCGAATTAGTGCCCGATGTCTAATCTTTTGTACATCAACTACACGATTTCGTTTTTTCCTTTCATCACGCCGCGTGTGTTGTGAGGCCGTCTCCGCAGACACGCCGGTCAAAGCCGGGCTCTCCGGAACATCTCACTCCGGAGCTCCGTTTTTGCGAGTCTCATTCGCAGAGAATTCTATAGAAGGCTTCACAAAAAGATATTAGATAGGAGGCGGTGTTTTCTCTAGGATTTTTCTGAGCCCAACGAGAGCACAGCTGGTCTCCGTCTGCCGGCCTGGAGAATTCTGTGCGATGCACGAATTATTTTCTATTGTTTAGAAGCTGAAACAAAAGTAAAGAACACTGATATAATCCCTTGTGTTGTCGACCGTCTTATTTTAAGGTTCTATTCTTCTCGATAGATAAGAACGAGCAGCATCCTTTGGAGGCTTTAGTTCCGATAAAAAAAGCTCCAGGAAAAATTATGGTATTGACATAGCACCTTCCCAGTAAAACGTTTGCAGTTTTACAGTTACTTTAAAATGATTTCTATGGCTTCAGTGTTCTGTTTGAATAAAAATTTGGATGCGATGTTTGCTCATGAATAACCAACTGTGCTTTTTCATTTCGGTATTTGATCAAAATTTGAAACTTTTTTGCGCAGTCGAAGCTGCCTTACTTTTGGTGCATAAAACTTGATATTTTTGAGCACTCAAACTTGATTTCTTGAGCCTCAAACTTGAATTTTTAGAGAACTGAAACTAAATTTTTTGAGCACTTATTTCACGTGAGTAATTTAAAGTCAATTTTTACAGGACGCAAGTTTCTATTTTGCCAAAACAAACTGAGAATAACCCAGTTAACAAATGAAATTTTTTGCCATGTCACCAAATACAGCCTGTCAGTAGTCCAACCAGTTTCGCCGTCGGAAATTTGCTTAACTTGTGAATTTTAGCTTACCTTTTTTATTACATGATATTTTTAATAGATATGTTATGGTTATATTAACACTTGCTCTTCCCCGTACTGCATGGGGTAATGTTGCCAAAGTTTAGTGCTCAAACTCGCTGCACTTAGTTACAAAATTTGCTACACTTTTGTGGTAAATAGCTACCATTTACTTCACCATACTGTGCCACGACTTTGCTACATCAAATCGGTGTTTCTTCATCAACCTTTGCAATCATGGTAACATGTTTGCCACCTTGGCAATAACTGGCACGTTTAACATGAAAACGCTCATTGAACTATGTAGTTACGATAGTTTTCACCTGTGATAGTTTCGACCGGCGATAGTTTTGGCTTGCGATAATGTAGTTCAACGATAGTTTTGTACAGTGATAGCTTTGGCCTTTGATATTTTCGACCGGTGATATTTTTAATCTGTGACAGTTTTAACTCGCGATTGTTTAATACAGCAAATTTTTTTGCCTGCGATAGTTTTGACTTACGATAGTTTTGTCCAGTGATGGTTTTGGCTTGCGATAGTTTTGACGAGCGATTGTTTTGGCCTCGTTCTCGCGTTGTCTGACACTGAAAGTTGCTGGAAACCCACATTAAAAAAGTGAATTTGCTCTACCATCACCAACGAGGGGAAATAAATTTCATTTTTAATTGGTCAGTGAGTGGTAAAAAAATTATTTTCTACGGCTGATTCCGTAGTATTGAAGCTGATGAAATTGTTTGAGACGCATGAACTTTTTGTTTGCCACTTCTTCGCACAAACTCTGCAAGTAAATGTAACTAATTTTATTTCGAATAAAATTATTCCCAACATGACCGAAGCACTGTTTCAAACGAATTAACTCTTTAAGGCCAGCATTTTTGTACTCATATTACCGGTATCACAACCACCGTCATTCGACTGGCTTAGACATCAGGTTGTCACAGACATCAAAGTGAGGAACGAACTGCCACTCGCCGTTGAAC
Source organism: Platorchestia sp. MABIK (assembly GCA_014220935.1). NCBI lineage: Eukaryota > Metazoa > Arthropoda > Malacostraca > Amphipoda > Talitridae > Platorchestia > Platorchestia sp. MABIK. The sequence goes on along the minus strand of JACJUY010017346.1, from coordinate 2,289 downwards.
TTCAAGGAAGAAATTGAACAAGAAATACAAATCATTAACGTTACTGTTGAAAAACACGTATTGCTCTTAAAGAGCATTGAAGAGTTAATGAAATTGAAATGTTTTTTGTTACCGAACTTGTCCATAAATTAGGTAGTTACTAGATCAATAATTCTGCTCAGTTGCGATTACGCTACGCTGCGAAACAATTTCACTTGGCGTCTAGTATTTTGTGCTTTACTCACTGCAATTTTCAAGAAAAACATTCATTTGCACAGACAATTCGTTTCAATTTGTAAATCGTCCGACATTTACACCGTTTCCAAACGTACGGGAAATTAGGTCACCAGATCTGATCTCATGTCAGCGAGAACGTCGGTGTGCCCGGCTGTGTCTGACGGTCATTTTTGTTTTCGTTCATGCTTATTACGAGGCTGTCAAACGCAGCGTTTGTCAGGCGAGGGCTGCTGTGCGGTAAATATGATGTTAAAAGGGCTTTGATGTGAGCAGACATCGCATATTGCTCGAGTATCTCTTCGCAGAAATAATAAGGGAGAAATGTTTCGTGACGGTCTGCTTATGTTAATGATGATGATGTCCTGCATAGACTGCAAAACGCCTATTTTTGTTATGGAAGTAATTAAGGACTTAATATCGAGTTTCTATTCTAATTTATATTCGAAATCACTGGATCAAACAACAGTGAACGCAGAGTACAGAAGAACTGGATAGAGCATTTGTAAATACATATATTCGTCTATAAGCAACGGTAGTTATGCTATACGAGTATACAGCTCGTGCAAGTGTTTTGACTTCTTTTCAGTATTGCCATGAAAGGTGGCTGTTTCTTTCCATCATGGTGTTTCTACCTTCCATAGTTTCTGAGAACAATAAGTCTCCATCTGTTGAAGTTGTTGCAGATCAGTCCTTGTAAGCCTAAGTTTTAAATTAATGTATAATATATTCGGTTGAGGTATGAATTGATTGGGATATATATATATATTAAAATGGAAAAGACTTGACTTCATTTCAAAATCATATTGCGGAAACTGGCTGTCAATTTGATTTTCTTGAGTTTCTTTAGCATTTAAAAAAATGCTTTTACAAACCACATATTTACTCTCAATCTTTATTCCACACGCTTAGAAAAAACGGCGCGGGAATAAAGATAATTTGTAAAAATTTGATTGTGCACAAACAACCAAGACTTGCTACCAAATTTCTCGCAATATTCACTGAAACTTTATTAATTTAAATCTAATTTGTACATGACAGTGTATGTTTGTACTCATAAATCAACTCATTCATTTTCATTTCAAGTACATTCATTTTGTTAATTTTTCCATGTATTACAATCGAAGAACATCAACCATCTATCCGGGGACTATTTACGTCAGAGTGCATAATGGATCATTTCCACAAAAAGTATATAAATATTTTCATGTAGTTTCCATGAATATTTCCCTAAATATATTCAATTAGTTTCCACAGACTTTTTCTTAGAGCTTTCTTCGTTAAGAAAAACCTCTCAGAACAAATTTTGTCTCTTCTGTAAAAGTTTCATTTACACATTCTCGTACGACTCAGTATTGCATGTCTATAATTTAAATTTGCATCCGATGTATGACAGAACAATAATCACATAATATCAGGCATCTAATATAGATATCTGCCTTCAGTACCAAGTTCTATTGTATCGCGCTGAATCCAGTTCGCATTGTAGGGGTGCCATCCATACTCTGACCTCTGAATGTTCTCTTATCACTGATGGTTTTCTAAAAGCTCGTAACCCCTTTAGTGCTCTTGTAACTCAATTACAAAAGGACTGATCAGGAAGAGCCCTTCATTTTGAGTCATTAAAGCCATGCCTGTCGGCATACCAAACCAAATGGAGAGCGGAATGTGCTACTGTACGATGCAGTTGGATAATGTGAGTAGCTGTGCCTCGAAATGAGGGCAAAATTTGTTTCATCTTACGCATGAATCGTCGGAATTTACGCATGAGAAACGTCTATTTATTTAGCTCAATTGTGCGTTGTATTTGAAGTGAAATATTAGCGTGCGTATATGACGTTGTAATAATTACAAAGAGTGTTTTGATAAAGATACAACGCACTCATTTAAGCGTTTGGTAACCTTAAAACGCAAATTCTCATCTCCGAGCCTGATTTTGAATAAAAAACGCGATCGGTAGCTGGAAGAACGCAGTGTAAAAGTCTATGAATCGATCAGTGCTTTTCTGCAAAAGAATCAGAAGTGTGTTCTTCATCTGTGGCTGAGAGAAGGTAAAATTTTGACTAACATAAATTT
>JACJUY010017345.1:0-10077 GCA_014220935.1 Platorchestia sp. MABIK | reverse complement strand
GAGAAAGAAGGGGTGTACTGAGAGAAAGAAGGGGTGTACTGCGAGAAAGAAGGGGTGTACTGAGAGAAAGAAGGGGTGTACTGAGAGAAAGAAGGGGTGTACTGAGAGAAAGATGGGGTGTGCTAAGGGGAAGAAGGGGTGTACTAAGGGAAAGAAGGGGTGTACTAAGGGGAAGAAGGGGTGTACTAAGGGAAAGAAGAGGTGTACTAAGAAGTTTTCGAATAATAATTAACATAATCGGAACAAAAATAGCAAATACAATAATATTCATATATTCACAATGTTCATATTAGATCGTACGCATCTCTCATAACAAAATTGCGGAACACACAAATTTAGTAATTTTACTATATTAACATGCGAATTTTATTCAATTTCACCGATTTTACAGTTAATACTGGAGCACTTTATCACGCTCATGTAACGTTAATTTTTAGGAAATTCTTCAATCCAATTTAAGAGACAATATGACAACATGAAGAAAAAAAAGAGGTCAAGCTTCGAGTTATGAAGGAAAATTGCAACTGTTCACAGGAACGGAAGTGTTTACAAATAAATTTCAAAATAATCTGATGTACCTGCATTAAGAGCTCATAGTGTCCTACAGAAACATCAAAAGTTTATTACCATTCCTAACCTCACACGTAGAGGAAAAAAGGAAAGCCTTCACCCGAATTTGGGGGGGATTGTTCAGAAAAATGTCAATGAAAGAAAGTCCAAGGTTCTTGAAGAAATAGCAATAATTGTAGAGGTGGAGTGGTCAAATATTTTTAATTTTTTTGCAAGAACCAGTAAACGAACCACAGAAATCGTCTTTTGGGAATTATTGGAAAAAATTTTTGAAAACAGGTTAATGAGATTTGTCCGAACAAATGTGAACGTGGTGTGTTTGTTTCTGTTCATAGGTTGATTAAAGTGTAATTTTTCAAAATGATTAAAGTGTAATTTTTCAAAATGATTAAAGTGTAATTTTTCAAAAATGATCAAAGTGTAATTTTTCAAAATGATTAAAGTGTAATTTTTCAAAATGATTAAAGTGTAATTTTTCAAAATGATTAAAGTGTAATTTTCCAAAATGATTAAAGTGTAATTTTTCAAAATGATTAAAGTGTAATTTTCGTTTTGTTGTAGATCACGTTTGAAACTTTAATTCAGCATTACGAAAATAAGCAGCCAATGACATTCAGGTACATTCAAGAATAAAAGCAGAGTGCGAGTAATTTAGGCAGAACTCTAAATAGGCCTTCAGAATTTTAATCTTTCATGCTCACTCTGCTTGTTTCAGTTTGCTTACTTTCTTCGCTGCATTTTTGTTTTTTTTTCTTCCTCATCCTTCCCAACTTGGGGCTTCGAAGCGCAGGGCATCTTGCGTGGGAACTCGCCTTGTGTTCGTAATTTCGCTTATTCTACAGTCAAAACTGAACAGTCCCTTCTCTTCGTTCTATTGAGATCACCATTGTAGGGGCTAGAGTGTCTTGAACTAACTTGTTTTGGGGTCAATTTAGCGCTGGAGTTAGCATTTTGTTTCAGCTCTCTCCTGTCGTGAAGTATAAGACCTGTTATGCAAGTGATTATTTGACACATGGGTTTTCTGGAATTTTCTGTTGCATAAATTTTTTAAATCTATTTAAATAATGGCCTTGCTTTGCTTAGAGTTATAATCCTCTGATATTAACATTTCGCATTCTTTTCCTTATGGAAATCCCGTGGGATGAACATCATTTTCCCCTCAGGGGGTACAACTATTGTATCTATGGGAATTAGCGCTCTCAGGAAGAAAATGTGAGGGCCCGAGCTGAGAGTTAGGTAGGCCTTCTTTCTGTTGAAATAAAATGTTTTCATTATGTAAAAGACCGTCTTTTTTCGGTTCACTGCTGTCCTGTTTTTCAGCACCTACTACTTTCTTCTTCAACTTAGATCTTGTTTCAAAATTTTCTTTTTCAATTTACTGTTTCTATGTCCTTTCTGCATAGATTCCTCGTTCCCTTAACTCCATAATAAATAGTGCCTTCCTCTCTTTGGATCGCATGTGTTGCGGATAGGGAGGCTCAAACTAACTAATAATCTAATCTGAACATCATTTTAACAAGTTGACGACGATTATGCGGTTGCAACAATTGGTATGGTTAGGTTGTGAGTAGCAGAATTGAAAACCGACTGTTCTGCTGAAATCCATTTTTAACTTTTCTTATAAGTGTGAAAAATATAATTGCACGATAATATTTTGCCACCTATGCTAAAATCAATTTTGGAAAAGTATTGATATTTAAATGCTATTCATTTAGGCTAGTGAGCAAATGAGCAATTTACCTAGTGGTACACATATGTTAAATACCAAAGCGACAACTAAATAGTCTCTGACCGAAGTTGTCGTTAACTGAGTTTATTATCATTATTATTATTTTGTCCCAACACGTAGTCAGCGTGGTAACGCAGGCCTACGTTCAAGTTGCCTCTATTCTGAGCCCAACCTGCGGTTAAGAAACACCTCGCCGGAGCATGGCAGCGAAATGGCATTGAGAAAGGACAAGGACAGCAAATCATCACAATATTTGTTTTATTTTAGTATCACTTTATTTATTGTTGCTCAAACGCCGATTTAACGAACACGAACCAAATAAAAATTAAATATGTAGATGGAAAACCACGACTAGTTTAGTTGCGGATGCTCAGAGTAAGAATGAGTGTTTATACATGGCTTTTGCGAAACAGGCTGCAAATAAGCCTTATTAAATTTGCAAACCAGTACTCGATTATTCTTATGAGTAGCTACTGTTTTAGATGCGCCATGCAAAAATATGTCAGAGACAATAAGTACAGGGGCTGCGTGATGCCAAATTTTTCCAAATATTGCTCTGAAAAGTTGAGATGAACGAAGACACGTAAATTTTATCTATATAGTATCGGGATTTTAGTTTCTCATGAAATTGATTACTCCAAATGTGTTTTTTTTGCTAATCTTATATTGATGAGTATTTCGTTCAGCCGGGTTAACTTTCAATTTGCTGGATGAAATATCAAGTATCGCAAAATACCATTGGTTAAAACTTTTCAATGAGCGTACTTTTCGTACCTGGAAATCGAGAAGCTGCCGGGATTTAAAGTTGGAGCTTAAAATTTAAATGCCTACCAGTAAGAGAACGTACCCTTATCTAAATTAAAATCTGGGAGGGAAATGTAAAACATAAGGGGTACAATTTTCAAAACAGAAATACATTCTGAAATCAAGTAGCGAGCTCAAAGTAGACAAGCAAAAATATTTGTTCGAGAAGATCAAAGTAGTAGCTAAGAATTCAGAAATAGATGAAGTGATCTGTGAAAATTGTTCAGAAAAACGCGCAAAGTTCTGTTAAACGCAATTCTGAGTGTTCTCCGTGTGTCAAACATGAACCCTCAACTAGCCAACGTGCATGAGACAATTGAAAAAAACTCGAGTGACTCTCAAAGTGCAGATTATTCACGTAGCATGATTGAGAATTATCGAACCGTTCATTTCATGGTGAAATAATTTAGCGTTACAAGTGTATATAGTGTCAGATCGCGTGCAATCCTTCAATATTCAACTGCCTCGACGTGCATTCAACAACATTCATTTTAAATATTTAAATGTCACCTATACCTCGCATGAATGGAAACTAACGTATTAGAACAATAACCATAATACTAATTTCAGCACCATAATCGGGGTTTATACACAACATCTATGCTACTTTGACACAGGACTGTACAAACCAAGCTTAAGAGATACCTCTTTGCGATGAAGAGAAGTCGTCCTCGGAGGAAATGGGTTAAATGTAATTGGCCGATTCCTAGGCTCCATGTTTGGTTCGCTACACGGGCTTGGAATTTTGGACCAAGTCGGAGACCGGCGGTCCGACTGAGGAATTCTAGGTACGAGAGACTTGGACATCGAAGGCGATAATGGCAAGTATAGTTTCTGAGATGAAGATGTGGTTGATGACTGTCGAGAAGATGAATCGTCACTCACTGTTGAAACGCACGAACTTTCCTCGGATGATTTTGAGGAAAATTCGTCTCTAGGTTGGTCGCTGCCTCTTGTTGGCAGCGTTTCGGGAAGTTTGGGTACAATATTTCTGGCTTCAGAGTCATTTGCAGGCACCTCTTCCGTAGGATGAGCGGATGGGTGCTCTGTGATGGCCTTTTGACTTGCGTACCCAGCCACGAAAGTAGCCGAAATTGTTGACTTTTCTGCAGGTTTTTTCTCCAGAGTTTCGCTCGCATCTTCACTACTAGAACACTGCGCAATGTGTTGCGCTCGAACTTCTAAAAGATTTTCAGTAGGTTTCAGTCTCACTCTTTCTTCAAAACCAGATCTGCATGGGCTATCAGGATCCTTGAATACGATGACTTTGTTACAGGGAGAAATTTTCAATTTGGATTCGTCAATAATTGGATTTGCACTCAGAGGAATTATCGTCTCGCTGTCAGTGACTCTTGTCTGACTCGTTGAAGAGCTAACACAAAAGGCGCTCAGCGGCAATTTGAAACATCCCGAATCGTTCTCGACCCCTTCGTGTTGGGTAACTATGAGACTCTTGCTCAATTTAGTAAACGATGCTTCACCTTCTTCTTTCCTAGAGTCACTTTCAGAAATGGGTTTCGATGTATCTGGCAACAAAGTTGTCTCCACACTAGATTTTGATTTCAAAGTTACCACACTGTTATGTCCAGTCTGAAATTCGTTTTTGCTTTGAGTTGAGAGCTTTGAGCTCTCAACATGTTTGTTAGCTGGAAACAAAACGTCATGTTCTTTCTTTAGTTTTGGAACAGACGGCTGTTTCTCTTCAACATCTTCGTTCTTAATATAATAAGGATAGGGTTCACTCACGTCTACAGATATTGTGTTCTCACTGGCTCTTTCTTGTCCTGCAGGAATTATAGTAGAAGAGGGAGTTTCAGCACGCTTTGTAGTAGATGGATATGCTGCAGATTCAGGACTTTTTGAATCCATAGACAGCAGACGTTCTCTGATATCTTGGGAAGTCCTAAGAATGGCTTCGTCCAGGAGCCGAGACGTCTTTTTATCAATTCCGTTACTTTCTGCTTCCGATGTATCTGTGACTGCCAACCGTTCTTCACTCGAGTTCATTTTCCTGGTTTCCTTATCGTTCTTCTTTTGCTTTAGAATCCTATCTATCACAAGAGTGTTCTCTTTGACTAACTCTTGCAAGGCAGCGACACTACCTCTTCTTTTTGTGTTGCGTCGAGTTTCGAGAAATTCTACATCTTCTGCAGTCATCGACGTTTTTCTCATGGGACTCGGACCAACTTTTTGCAGTTCAATTTCATTTTCATTCGTTGGATGCTCCGACAAAGAACAAAGTAAATTTGATTGAAAACTCTCACCAGAATTTGTCAAAATTCCGTATGCTTGTAAAATGTCAACATCAACACTAAAGGACCTCAAACCGGCCCACAGCCGTTTCCGGATCATTTCAGCAGTTATTTCATCAGATGGACTCATGAAATCTTCCACATCTGAAATTCTATCATCAAGAGGAGGTTCTTCAATTTCAGGCTCTCGATAATGAGGAATTTCAATGTTCAAAGGTGCAAATTTTACCGTAGTTTGCTTTTTGCACTCCAAGCTGCCGTCGGACTTTATTGTTTCGTCTGATGGATACTCGTCGGATATGTTATTTGCAGATTCTCCAATTCTGCTCTCCGACTTGCTTTTATCGAGCTTGTTGGACTTTTCGACATTTTCCTGAGAGTTGACTCTTGATTTGGGCCCCTTTTGAAATCTGGCATTCTTCGACAAAGATTTAGAATGTTTGGCCCGCGGCTTTGACCGGAGGTCTCTTTCAAATTTGTCTCGAAGACTTAGTCGAGGGCTTTGAGAATTCCTAAAATCGGGGCTATTGAACCTTCTCTTGAGATGCGTTCTTTCTACTGTTCTATGATCATTTGAATTAAAGGATATGATAGCACTTGACACCGGGTGTGCCGATGGTAGGCTGGCACTTGCCAATTCCTGCAGGGTTGGAACTTCTCTATAAATACTTTCATGTTGAGAGCACTGGAGAGATTGAGGGGCGTGACTGTATACTAGAGGCATTTCATCTAAAGAATTAGGTGCTAGAATTTCGTCCAGAGCTCTCTCGTGTCGTAAAATATCCTCGTCGACAACACCATGTAAGAAGTTCCCGGGAGTATTTTCTGCACCGTTAGACGGCGTGTGTTCTGCTACGCGGTCTTTGAGTTCTCTGGCCCATCCGTTCTGTACGGGATCGTCTTTCCATGATCCATTTTTGTTCTCTATGAATGTCTCGACAGTTCCATCGCTTGATAAATCTACATGTTCTAATGATCTATTTAGTAGTTGAACATTATTAGATGGACTGAGTTCTCCAGCTGCGTTGAAGAGTTTACAAATTGCCCGAGAGGTGCTAGGAGCTAGCGTTGGCAAAGCCAATTCAATATCTTTCGGCTCTCGGAGCTCCATTTGTGAAATAGATTCCCCCATTTCAGGAGACACAGACTCTTCCATCGCTTGATCAAGAGAGGATGTAACAACAAGACTATTTAGTAATTCTTGAGTACTAGCGCTTAGCGATCTTAGAAATTGAGAATTGAGAGCAAAACTAGACTTAGAGAAGGTAGGACTCGGGGAAGGAGATCCAGCAGGAGAGACAACGTCAATCAGTCCCAATTCTTGAGATGAAAGAGGATGTAAGTGTGTTGCAGGATATTCATCCAAATCTGTCAACAGACTGATGTCTCTCGCTTGAGGTGAGTTTGGATCGGACCTGGCTTTGATATTAGACACAAGCCTGCTTCGCTCCAGGTTCACAGCGTCGACCTCGTGACCGTCAACTTTAATCACAGTTGATGGAGTTATGTCGAGCGTAGAGGGTATTTTGGTGGCATGTCCCTCATCTCCTTTTCTCCCTTCGTAGGCTAAAGCTTCTTCGTTCACTGGAATGTCATCAGACACTATAGTGTTTTGACTTAGTTCTATAGAAACTGAGCTGCTTCCCCTATTTTCAATTGTTGCCTCACTGTCAGAAAAAACAGGACCGTCGGCTGAAAATTTCTCCTTTGAACTGTTCGAGATAATGTCTTTGGTAGTAGACTTTTCAACAGTCGTTGAAGAATCAGCTTGATTAATTTTCTCATCGCTAGGTTTGATTTTGCAAGACTGAGATTCCTTAGATTTCTTCTTCTCTATTTTTTCTCTTTCACCTTTCAGTAACAAATTTGATAGAAACTCGCTGTCGATATATTGTCTTATGCTTTCAGCTTCTTTGCATAATTCAAACACACTGCTGTCGTCCTCGTAGAGAGAAATTCTTGGACTTCTTGGGCTAATAGACGAGCTACTGCGACTTCGTTTGCTAATACTAGAACTCCTTGATAGCGTAACTGGGCTTTGTTGGGTCAGCTTGGGACTTTCCAAGGAGAGGTTCGCTAAATTGGCCCATGCCTCGGAGAGCGAAGTAGACATTGGCGTTAACCCACTTTTAAAATCTGACCGACAAGGGGAGTTTTCACTGGCTTGCGAGAGTTCAGACAAACTGGGTGACTTCTTTGAAGTCTCCTCGTACTGACCAGCTGGAAAAATTGAAGCGGTAGTCTTAATGACCTCCAGGGAGGAAATCTTTTGTAGATCAGCATTGTCGGAGAGTTTGACTTTTAAAGGGTCATTATTGGTACCTTTATCAAATTCTTGTGCTGCTTCTGAAGTCGTGTTAATGAAGTTGGCATTTCTCATATACAGAGGCGCCACATCTGAACCCATTATAACGTTTTCGAAAGATGGAGATGACTCATCTTTTTTCTTTGAACCTACGTTCCCTTGATTGTCGGTGATTTCCAGTGGCTCCTTCAGCTGATTTACAGCTGTCAAGCTGTGGTCCTGTTCTGGTAATAAATCATTTTCGCAATTCGAAGCACCAATATTTTTAGCTTCATGCATGGGATCTTTTAGAATATCATCTAAATTATGCAAAGTGAAGCTTGCTGCAACTTTTGCTCGAGTTTCTTGCTTATCAGAGCAGAGGTTGCTGTTTGTTTTGTCTTTGTTATCAAGATTATCTACGTTCCTAGTCTCTATTTTACCAGAGGGCTCGGACAGAACGCTAAGCTTGAGTGTTGACTGCGAAGCTTCATCAAGGGTTGTTGTACCAGACTTGGTTTCCTCATTTTTAAGCTGGTTTGATAAAATGATGGCATTCATTTCTTTAGATCGCTTGCGAGCTTTGACTTCGTTTATTACATTGATGACTTCGTCAGTTCTAAAAGAATTTTTAAGCTTGTTAGGGTCGAATTCGACAAGCGGCTTTTCTGGTACAGTAGGTAAGTGATTGCCAAGTGGTTTAGCATCGGACGGATGGACACTATTTTGAACTACTGAATCATTACTATGAGTATGAACATTATCTTTATTGCTAAGCCTTTCCATAACACTACTAGGACACTCGTAAAGTTCACTGGAGGATGAATGGACGTCTCCCCCACTTGAGTCGTCCAGGAGTGTTTGGGTGTGCAGGGAGGTGGCGGGGTCGCTGGGGAGGTCGGGGGCTTCTTTGAGTTCCTCGTCGTCACAGAGTTCTGTGGATGTGCTGTCGCTCGGTGACTCCATGCTGCTGCCTTCCTCTGCACGCAACAAAATATCTCAATTGCAGGATACTCCTCCAACGAAACATGTTTTAATGTTTCCCACAGACTGTGGTTATGGTAACTTAGGAAAGAATTGGGTATCATAGCTCTGAATTATCATTATCTCGGGTCAGAACGCTGGTACGAGGGATAAGACACCCAACAGTGAATGATGGTCATTAATTGTACAGTATTAATGATGCATCTAATTTTCACTCGTAATCGGGACCCAAGATTAAAAAATAACTTGCTCTATAACGGGACAGTTGAGAAGTTCTATTCTATACCGTTATTTTCGCACGAAATCGAATAAATAACCCTTTATTCCTAGGTCCCCGTTAAGGTCGATCCGACAATACCAAAACTAGTATACTGTACATAATCCTTAACGATATCTACACAATCTTTAACATAATCCTTGATCCCATAATCCTTAACGATAAATCCCGCCCACCCTCCAAAAAAAAATTAAAAGAAGTTACCATGAATCAGTGATGATCATCAAGTACCGTACTTTTCGGCAAGTGCAAGTTACTATGTATAACAACAATCAAGAAATTCATATCGGTAAACGATTAAATAAAATAATTTACCGCCGACAGTGTCGGGCAGGCTGCTGGTTCTGCCGGTGCCCTCGAGCAGCTTCACGCCGCAGGGGAGAGAAGCTCTCCTGCGCCGGTGTGCGTCCTTCCACAGCAACGTCTCCGGCACTGCCTTCCCTGGGGCCTCCATCTCCGCCGGTGCTAGGCACAGTGAAGTTCTGTCTTAATATATCTGAACGGGTCAGTTGTTTGCTTTAATCGCAACTTGATGAGGAATTTAAAAACGAGGAAAATTCCAAAGAACTTCATCATATTTACTAGGAAAACGTTTCGGAGTCCAGCTCCATCATCAGTTCGTAAAAGTACAAATCATTTTGTATGTAATAAAAGAGAAAACAAAAAGTTGAATATAGTCATTGATGAAAATCACGAAAATAAAATATAAATGACCCAGAAAAAATAAATCGAAAGGATTGCTACCTAGTTACAATTTGCAAAGGGTAGGAACTGTCAGTATTGTTGAGGGCAGGTTTTCGTTTAAAAATATGTAGTGACTCTAAAATTCTAAGGTCGTATGCAGTTGAAGCTGAATCTAAGATTTTGAAGTCTGCAGGGGATATCGGTACGTTGCATTTTTCTGCGTGATTACGTACTGCGGAGTGTGAGGGGTGTGCCAATTGGATCCCAGTGCGGAAGCTTCGACCCCGATGTTCAGCCACTCTGAAATAAAAATTGCGTGACGTCATGCCGACGTACGATGATGTGCACTGCACACAACTATAAGAATAAATCGAAGAGGCTCGCATCTCCATCGGAAGCGTATCCTTATACCGGAAGAAAGAAGCAACCTTAAACCTATTAACAAGAGATACGCGTAACTGAAGGTTTAAAAAGTATTTTTCACACAATAATT
>JACJUY010017342.1:2083-12209 GCA_014220935.1 Platorchestia sp. MABIK | reverse complement strand
CATTTCTCCGGTTCTAATTACAGAGCACTCCTCAAAAATGCACCTTATTAAAGCAGGACGCCGGACTAACTTTAATTATCGGACGTTTGGAATTGCTGCGGCACCCCCACGCTGCCTGCCTCCCCTCACTTCCCCTCGTTTCCCATTGTTTCCCTCGGTTTCTGTTCTCTTCATTTCCCCTTGCTTATTTCATTTAAATTCTATTTCCCTGGTTTAATATTGTTCCCCTCCGTTTCTGTTTTCTTCGTTTCCGTTTGCTTCTCTCTTTTCATCTCACTTCCCCTCGTTTTCTATTGTTTCTCTCGGCTTATATTATCTTTATTTCCCTTTGCTTCTCTTTTTCAGCATTTCCTATTGTTCCCCTCAGTTTCCCTTTTCTTCATTGTTCTTATTTCTCTTTCATTACCTCTTTTTATCTCATTTGCCATTGCTGCCCTCGGTTTCTGTTCTCTTTATTTCCCTTTGCTTATTTCCTCCCTTTATTTCCTATTGTTTCTCTCGGTTTCCGTTCTCTTCATTTTCTTCTGCTTATTTCTTTTCAATTCTATTTTCCTCCTTCCTCGTTGCTTCCCTCGGTTTACATTGTCTTCATTTCTCTTTGCTTATTTCTTTTCGTCTCTCTTTTTCTCATATAATATCCTTTCTCTCGGTTATCATTTTTTTTCTCCCAATTTTCCTTTACTTTCTCACATCCATCTCTTTTCCCCACTCTCCCCTTCATTTCCTAGAATTTTCCTCAGTTTCTCTTCTTTTCCTTTTCATTTTTACTTTGCTCCTTTCCGTCTAACTTCCCATTATTTCCGATCATTTCCCTCAGTTCCCATTCTCTTTCTCATTATCTTTTGCATCCCACTTCTTATACTTAACTTCCACTCGTTTTTCGCTCATTTCTAGTGTTGCCCTCTGTTCCCTATCTTTATTCTTATTTTCATAATTGTTTCACTTCTTATCTCCTTAATTCTTCATGTTTTGACCTTCTCACATTTTCTATCCTTCCCTCTGATTTTCACTAATTTTTCATTTTACATCCTTGTTTTCATCGCTCATTCCTCTGGTCTATTAATCTTTTTGTAGAGCCTTCAATATTTTTGTTTCTCTTTCTTCTCGTTTTCTTTGAACTTCTTCGCTTCCCATCACCTTATTATTGGTTTATGTTCTTCTCATCGTCTTTCTCTCTTTCTCATTTGCGTTTGCTCCTGCTCTGTTCTTACTGTTCATTACTTCTTTATAATTTTCTGATATTATTGTCCTTTGCCATTAATATCATTAAATTTTTATATAATATTAACGAATTTTTGCATGCCCTCCTCTGTTCATTTCTACCTTCTCGTTTCCCATTCTTTCCAATCAGATTTTTATTTTACCTCAATTCTTATTTCCTTTCAGTTTCTTATTTCCTCACTTTTTCTAATTTTACAGCTGTTTTCCCCTCTTTCCTCACCGATTCCTATAGAGCGTCCCCTAATGTTGACCTTGCTTCTTTCTCCCTCAACACCCTTCCTTTTACCTTCAACTCCCCTCATCTTACCTTCAAAAATCCTCTTCTTACCCTCAATTCTCTTCTTCTTACCCTCAATTCCCCTCTTCTTACCCTCAACTACCGTCTTCTTACCCTCAATTCCCTTTTTCTCACCCTCAATTCCCTCCTTCTTACCCTCAATACCTTCCTTCTTACCCTCAATTCCCCTCTTCTTACCCTCAATACCCCTCTTCTTACCCTCAATTCCCTCCTTCTTACCCTCAATTTCCATCCTTCTTACCCTCAATTCCTTCTTTATTACCCTCAATTCCCTAGTTCTTACCCTCAATTATTTAGTTCTTACCCTCAATTCCCCTTTTCTCCAGCGCTTGCAATCTCTTGTTAATTTTTTTTCCTTCAAATTTTTTTTCCTTCTTCGAAAAATCTCACCAGTTTTCTTCTTTTCCGATTTTTTGTGCCCCTTCATTGTGAAATGTTCGATTGTTTCAATTTTGGTTTGGTATTTGTTCCATTCATGGCTTCCGTAATTTGTCTTTTGCGGAATTTTTATTCCCGACTTCTGTAATTTCTGTTTGCCATAATTTCCATTCCTGACTTCTGTAATATCTGTTTGCGGTAATTTCCATTCATGGTTTCTTTTAATTTCTATTTACCGTAATTTCCGTTCCTGATTTCTTTTAATTTCTGTTTACCGTAATTTCCATTCCTGATTTCTTTTAATTTCTATTTACCGTAATTTCCATTCCTGGTTTCATTTAATTTCTGTTTACCGTAATTTCCATTCCTGATTTCTTTTAATTTCTGTTTACCGTAATTTCCATTCATGGTTTCTTTTAATTTCTATTTACCGTAATTTCCATTCCTGATTTCTTTTAATTTCTGTTTACCGTAATTTCCATTCCTGATTTCTTTTAATTTCTATTTACCGTAATTTCCATTCCTGGTTTCTTTTAATTTCTGTTTACCGTAATTTTCACTTCTGATTTCTTTTAATTTCTATTTACCGCAATTTCCATTCCTGATTTCTTTTAATTTATGCTTACCGTAATTTCCATTCCTGATTTCTTTTAATTTCTATTTACCGTAATTTCCATTCCTGATTTCTTTTAATATCTGTTTACCGTAATTTCCATTCCTGATTTCTTTTAATTTATGCTCACCGTAATTTCCATTCCTGATTTCTTTTAATTTCTATTTACCGCAATTTCCATTCCTGATTTCTTTTAATATCTGTTTACCGTAATTTCCATTCCTGATTTCTTTTAATTTCTATTTACCGTAATTTCCACTCCTGACATCCGTAATTTCTGTCCGTCGTACCTTAACTCACATCTTGTAATCGATTGTCTATTTTTCCTGCGCCGCATGTATTTTCCGCTTTATTAACTTGTCACAACGCAATTTTTACAAGTGAACTAATTATTTTTACTACGAGTTTTTTCATAACTCTTTTTTAATTTCTTCCTTTTTAAATTTCTGCTTAATGTATTTCGTCATGAATTTTTTCAGGCCATTTACTCAATTCTTCTTTTAGTCTCCTCCGTTTCCTTGCTTTTGGGAATTTCTATCTCTGGTCATTTTCTGCTCACCAGTCACTAATTCCAACGCTTTTTAGTTTGTCGTTTCACCCCATTTTCATTACATTTCACCACATTCAGTCGTGTCGCTTCACCCCATTTTCATTACATTTCACCACATTCAGTCGTGTCGCTTCACCCCATTTTCATTACATTTCACCACATTCAGTCGTGTCGCTTCACCCCATTTTCATTACATTTCACCACATTTAGTCGTGTCGTTTCACCCCATTTTCATTACATTTCACCACATATTAGGCTTGTCGTTTCACCCCATTTTCATTACATTTCACCACATATTAGGCTTGTCGTTTCACCCCATTTTCATTACATTTCACCACATATTAGGCTTGTCGTTTCACCCCATTTTCATTACATTTCACCACATTTAGTCGTGTCGCTTCACCCCATTTTCGTTACATTTCACCATATATTGACTTGTCGTTTCAGCACATTTCATCTAATTTTCCCTGCAGAACACATAACACGATTTTCGTTCAGTAAATCGACAGCATTTATCACGTTAACTAGGAATTGGGGCACACGTGTACCACTAGGTAAAGTGCTCATTTCCATTCCGACATAAATCAACATTTCAATAATTGCACTTCCTATTTTCAAAATTTATATTAGCACGCGAGCTGAAGTATTATCGTGCAATTACATTTATTTTCACACTATTTAGATAGGATAAGAATGGATTCGGGTAGTACAGTCGGTTTTTCAACCCTATTACTCAGAACCAACCGTAGCAACCGCACAAACGTATGAAAAGAGAAATAACGTAGTCAACGTACTGTATGAAATTAGAAAAAACCATCCCAATTGCTTCACTATTTCAAGTTTGACGTGTGCTCGTAATCTTTAAGTTGTCATTTTAGATTTTGAATTAATTGGAATTTTTTTGACAGTTTACGTGATCTTCCCTTCCATTCTCGACAGCGACGTGTGAAGTGAACACAACTAACGAGAATTGTTAGCGTATTCTAAATTATAGACTAAGATATAATAAAATATTAGAAAATAACAAAAAATAACAGAACAAAATGCGATTCGACACTAACAAAAAATTAAAAAAAAAATACTCAGACGAGGCAATAACGGAACTAGTCAGGCAAAAACAAAACTAGCCAGGCAATAACATAATTAGTCAGGCAGTAACAAAACTATACAGGCAATTACAAAACTATACAGGCGATAACAAAACTATACAGGCAATAAAAAAACTACTCAGGCCATAACAAAACTAGTCAGGCAATAAAAAAACTACTCAGGGTATCACAAAACTACACAGACGAGGCAATGACAAAACTACACAGACGAGGCAATAACAAAACTACACAGACGAGGCCATAACAAAACTACACAGACGAGGCAATAACAAAATACCGGCCCATAAAAACCCCCAAAATAAGTAAATAACTAAATTAAGGTCCGCAATACTGAAGGCCGCAAAATTGGTTTCGTACAAAAGAGGTCACGGCGTCCCGCGGGTGTCCGCCATCTTTACAGCGCGCCACAAACACTCATTTAACTTCTAAATAAATAAAGGCGGCGCTATAATTAACTCGAAATGTAATTAAGAGGCACAGCCAAAAATGAGATATCGCTCAAGCGCCCCCCACCCCCCTGCTTTGTNTCTGGCTCAAATGATCCCTCTTCTTTCCTCTTTATTGTTCCCTAATTTTTACTCTCCCATTGTACCCTCGCTCTTTTTTACTTTTCCTTTGCACCCTCGCTCTTTGTTACACCCCCTTAGTACCCTTTTCTCTTTTTTACTCTCCCATTGTACCCTCGCTCTTTTTTACTTTCTGTTTGTATCCTTCCTCCTTTTTACACTCTTTTTGTACCCTTGCTCGTTTTTACTCTCCCTTTGTACCCTTCCTCTTTTTTACACTCCCTTAGTACCCTTTTCTCTTTTTTACTCTCCCTTTGTACCCTCCCTTTTCTTTATATTCCCTCTGTACCTTCACTCTCTTTTATTCTCCCTTTGTACCCTGTGTCTTCTTTATACTCTCTTTGTACCCTGTCTCTTCTTTACACTCCATTTGTACCCTCCCTCTTCTTCACTCTCCCTTTGTACCTTCGCTCTTTTTTCACTCTCCCTTTGTACCTTCCCTCTTCTTTCCACTCCATTTGTACCCTCCCTCTTTTTTATACTTTGCACCCTGTCTCTTCTTTACCATGTACCCTCGGATGAGAAGGAAAGAGTAGAGTGGTGAGCTACATAGAAGTAACATGTAGGAGAGAGAAAAGCAAGCTATTATAGACAAAATATAGAATATGTAAAATTCCGCTGAATGGATGAGTAGTAAAGAAGAGTATCCTATTCATGAATGAAAATTGAGGGGAACGTTGATATTAGATCTTGGAAAAAATATGAAACGGTAGCGTTGTTGCTTGACGTTACTGTTTCTGTTTACAGTTTATTGATATTAATCGCAAGGTTCATCCAATATAAATGCCAAATCGAATAGTCGTTGAAGTAAATCATCAAAACTCACACATTTACTATCATCACTGAACAGTTACTTGAGCTAGAATCCCGATTATAAGCGAACTCTTGCTCTGTGATTCTTGGATTGCGATGTTATTGCAATCCCAACCCTCACCATGTCGACAATCACACAATCCCAACCTTCACCATGTCGATTATCACACAATCCCAACCTTCACCATGTCGACAACCACACAATCCCAACCTTCACCATGTCTACAACCACACAATCCCAACCTTCACCATGTCTACAACCACACAATCCCAACCTTCACCATGTCTACAATCACACAATCCCAACCTTCACCATGTCGACAATCACACAATCCCAACCTTCACCAAGTCTACAATCACACAATCCCAACCTTCACCATGTCTACAACCACACAATCCCAACCTTCACCATGTCTACAATCACACAATCCCAACCTTCACCATGTCGACAGTGTCTTTTCCTTCGTGTGTCGATTATGAGGTAGTTTCAAGAAATGACTTCAATGAACGTTTAGGAATTTTAATAATTGTGGTAATAGGGAATGACATCATAAAGTAATGCTGCCAAAATCTGATGTAAAACTCCTTTATGTTTTTTATTTTTAAATTCATGTTTTGAATTAATCATTAAAGTTAATTCTCGTTTCTTGTACTTCAAAGCATGGGGCGGTAGCAAGTTCGTTAGCAATGAAAAATTAACCTAACAACGTCGTACTAAGGCAAAGTGTATTTTACAATAAAATGTCTACTCGAAAATTCATAACGCACAAAAAAATCATTATCACTTCATCATTTACACCGCCTGCGCGCCTAGAGTCGTCTTTCGTGCTCATTTTCTATCATTTCCTACTCACGTGGCTATTTCCGTTCTTAACTTCAAATTTTCTACTGTACATTTTTCAAGATTATGTGTGCCACTTTTGAGGTACATGTTTTTCTCTTTATGATTAGTTCTGCATACATACTTTTGTTCCATCTCCAGTGCTCCATTTTCCATTCACTTCATCCTGAATTTCCAGACCTTAGTCCCATTCTCCACCGCCTGCCTGCCACTCTTCATTTCATGCCTCGCAATATCCCCCATCACATTCTCCACCGCCTGCCCGCCACTCTTCATTTCATGCCTCGCAATATCCCCCATCACATTCTCCACCGCCTGCCCGCCATTCTTCATTTCATGCCTCGCAATATCCCCCATCACATTCTCCACCGCCTGCCAGCCACTCTTCATTTCATGTTTCGCAATATCTCCCCATCCCATTCTCCACCGCCTGCCCGCCACTCTTCATTTCATGCCTTGCAATATCCACCCATCACATTCTGCACCGCCTGCCCGCCACTCTTACATGCAGCCTCGCTGTCTTTATCCCCTTCCCGCCCGCATTCTCCACCGCCTGCCCGCCCTGTCAATACCGCCCAATTTTACACAGCTAATGAGCCTCCTCACTAATTAGGCCTAGAGAGCGGCCATCTTTTTAGGCCGCGCGTATCCCGAGCGTCCTGCTCACTTTTGACATCATTTCCAATAACATAACTTTTATTGTTTTGTTTTTGAGTCACTTAGGTCATTAGGGGGCTTTGCACGCGGCAAATACATCGCTTCTTCTATTGCATGCGGCAACTGTGACAACTGCTTCAGTGTGTCGCATGTGTATTTATTTGGAAAGTGTGACAACTGCTTCAATGTGTTGTTTATATATTTATTTGGAAAGTGTGACAACTGCTTCAATGTGTTGTTTATATATTTATTTGGAAAGTGTGACAACTGCTTCAATGTGTTGTTTATATATTTATTTGGAAAGTGTGGCAACTGCTTCAGTGCGTTGTTTATATATTTATTTGGCAAGTGTGGCAACTGCTTCAGTGCGTTGTTTATATATTTATTTGGCAAGTGTGGCAAACGCTTCAATGTAATATATTTTCTGTTCACTCTGTGCGAGTGCTGAGTATTCCCTAGAGTCTAAATGCAAAGCACATTTAAGCGAATGGTTTAATATGTCTTGCATATTACATGTGGTATTGTGTACGTGAGTGGAAGTTTTGTTTAATTCGAGAAAGTGAGTTTCTAACTTGAGCCACACATTCCCCGAGGGTTTCATAATTGTGCGGGGGTTTCGTGTGCGACGTAATGAGAGTATTTAAATGAAATTTACATTCCTGTCATTTTTCTCAGTATGGAAACTAGAGAACCATACAAAATATTATTGAGTCGTATTTTTAGCCCTAAAATTGATGGAATTATTTTGTATAGTAAAATAATGTGTTTCTATTGCCATAATTCGACATGATTGTTAATAACAATTCGAGGTGATTGTGTGATCAAAATCACAAATTCAAGCACGATGCAAAAATGCGTTTAATAACGTTCTTGAAAATTTCTTCTATCTACGAAAAACAGAAAAATTACACTTACCAAAAAAAAATTCACTAGCTGATAAGTCAAAAGATCATAAACTTTTGTTTAAAAAATGCAGCGGAGACGCTACGACTGAGGGCGTTGGGTGACTTAGGGTGTGGGAAATGTGTTGAGTGACTTAGGGTGTGGGAAATGTGTTGGGTGACTTAGGGTGTGTGAAATGTGTTGGGTGATTTAGAGTGTGGGAAATGTGTTGGGTGACTTAGGGTGTGGGAAATGTGTTGGGTGACTTAGGGTGTGGGAAATGTGTTGGGTGACTTAGGGTGTGGGAAATGTGTTGGGTGACTTAGGGTGTGGGAAATGTGTTGGGTGACTTAGGGTGTGGGAAATGTGTTGGCACGTTATGTAATGAAGGTTACCGATAGAGGAAAAGAGGAAAGTAAATGTCAGAGGGAATGAAGTGAAAGAGGGAAAAAAATGGAAGAGGGTAGATACTGGTTGGAAGAAATGGAAGAGGGTAAGAAGTGGAAGAGGGTAGATACTGGTTGAAAGAAATGGAAGAGGGTAGAAACTGGAAGAAGGAAGAAATTGAAAGAGGGAAGAAAGGGGATGAGGAAGTGAAACAGTATTTTCCTTAAAATTTCGCTGCCAGTGACATATCGCTCGTAACGTGAAAATATTTCGCTGTAGAAAATGTAACGGGCGACTTGCGTTGAAGGTGTGACATTGAACGGTCTGAGTCATTAAACGAGTTTGGATTTACGCGAATTTGTTCGATTTTTTTAGTAAAGGAAAAACATGAATCTGAGTTTTTAATATTCATGCATAAAGGATCGTTTGGAATATGAAAGTAATCTGTGTGACACAAGTAATCTGCGTGATACATGTAATCTGTGTGACACAAGTAATCTGTGTGACACAAGTAATCTGCGTGACACATGTAATCTGTGTGACACAAGTAATCTGTGTGACACAAGTAATCTGCGTGACACATGTAATCTGTGTGACACAAGTAATCTGTGTGACACTAGTAATCTGTATGACACATTTAATCTGTAATCTGTACAGGACACAAGTAATCTGTGTGAAACACACAAACATTGAAGGGATAATTGGGTCAGTTATTCGAAATGATTGATCAGACTAAAGGCTGCAGTTAGAAAACGCAAAGATGAAACTTAAAAGAGCGAAAAGTAATTAGAAAAGAGAAGTGAAAAAATATTAGAAAAGAGAAGTGAAAAAAATACCGAGGAAAACATAGGGTCCCCGGCTTGGGGCTTTTTTGTGGGGAGGAGAGGGAGGGGGGAAGAGTTAGGGTAAATTGGAATAATTGGTAGGCACTCTACAAAATTAGTTGCTGGGCAGGATGGGGAAGGAAAGGGTGGGGAGGAAGCGGAGGTTGTGTGGGGATGTGAAGCGAGATCATGGAACTAAAATGAAGATTCAAGAGCAGTAAGTTAGGAGATTCAAGAGTGAACGGCTAAAATAATACTGAAGGGTAATAGTAAAATTGTAGGTAAATAACAAGATTTAAGGGTAATCAGAAGATTTTAGGGAAATCAGAAGATTTTAGGGTAATAATATGAATGAAAGCAAATAATAAAATTTACAGGTGACTATCTGATTTAAGGCCAATAATAAGATTTAAATGTAATGAAATTATTTGAGGGAAATAATGAAATTTAAGAGTAATAATAAGAACATAGGACAGTGATGATATTTAAGGGAAATAACAAGATGTGAGGGCAGATTTAGAAACGTTTAAGTCTGAATGAAAGTCAGAGGAAGTTGAAAGTAATGGGGAATTAATAATAAGAAGAACAAGTGAGCTGGAAATTCTCTAGGGAAAAACATGGAAGAAACTTGGGGAATGAAGGGGGGAAGGAAACCTGGAGAACGAAGGGGTGGAAGAAGAGGAATGAAGGGAAAGAATATAGAATTTGAGTTTGTGAAGATTAAAGAAAACTCGTGAAATCGCACATGAATATTGAAAAAAGGGAACTTGTGAGGAATAGTTTGGAGAAATTGGGGATTGAGGGGCACAAAGTTGGGGAGGAAATTGAGGAAGGGTCCGCACCCAGGGTGTCCCACACACCGCCTCCCCACAACTTGGGGGTAAAAACACGGGCACTTCCTTAGAGTTCCCTAATGAGCTCTGCACTTGTGAAGGTGGGGAGTGGGGGGTGGGGGATGTGGGGAGTGGGGAGAGTGGGGAAGGTGGA
>JACJUY010017338.1:0-12212 GCA_014220935.1 Platorchestia sp. MABIK | reverse complement strand
GTGTGTTACTGTGTTGATTCCATTGATGAAATATGAATGTAATTGTACTGCTAACGCCTATAGAGGCTTGAAAATACATCACTGACACATGTATGCTTTCAATACAATCAACAATCTAAGTTTCTCCTTTTTTATATTTTGTACTCACCTGGTGATATCTATTAAAAAAACAATAATATGGAAGCTTAAATAACCTTCAACACGAAGTACCTGAAATCTTTCGGCAAAGTAAATTTTTACTTTCTCAATTGCGAAACTAAAGCCAAGTTGCCCGCAAAGGGCTAAAGTGGCCCGGACACCAATCAATTCAGTATGGTCTGAGCGAAATGTCCCAAAACAATGGGTCTTACAATATAATATACTTGAATTTACACAGCGCCGTCTCATTAGCCACACCAGCATGAACCCTTCTGTGTGCTAAATATCAAAACATAGGAGTTGATAGGATATATGATAAGAATTGCGATGTTGATTATGCTCTGCAAATGTTGGAATGTTGATTCATTACTGGAACAGGAATTTCATGCGAATGTCTTTTATTAATTGTAACAAATGAGCATCGAGCGATAATAGTGTAAAAGAGGTGAAGACGCACATGGTTTTTTTAAAACGAAGCTGATGTATTTTATGCTTCAAAGGAGCTGGGATTCCCCCCTGATTCAGCATCCAGGTTACCTCATTTGCTAACCTATCCTTAATTTGAACACCACTTTTACTTTCATTTGTTTGGTTCATTGTTTAGCAGGTTTGCACCTCCAGGTCTATCAGTTTAGCCTTTGACATTTCGCTAACGGACTAGACATGTTGACTACTATTGCGCAGGTCGTAAAGTTGATTGGGTTAGGTTGTAAAAAACAGACTGGTAAAATCGACTTACCTGCTCGAATAAGCTTCCACCTTTTCTAAGAAATGTACAAAATATAAGTGCTCAATAATCTTTTCATCGTATGATAAAGTTCCTTCAAAATAAGGGCACAAAATGATTTGAAATGTCATACATTTACATTGGTGCGTTCATGAACAATTTACTAAGTGGTACACATTTGTCCCGCTCCGTAGTCAACGTGTTAATTTAGATTTGACTTGCGTTGTGCGTTATTTGCTGATCCCCCTTTCAACGTAGACACGGCAGGCTTACCACCAGCTGAACTCATCTTTTTAGAAACTGCAAGTCACTCTCAATTCTTGGCGTCCGTTAAATTCGAAAGTGAGACTTATAACTCAGACTTTTATTATTTGGAGTATATGGCTTAACAACTAAATGTTTTTTACCATTTGAAGTGAACTGATATATATTTAAAGATTCTGTTGTCTATACGTAGAGTTAGTTACTAAACGGCTTCGGCGCTGCTAGCAGTGTGACCAGCTGCAGACTCCCAGATCGAGGCATTGGTTTCCTGAGCTGATGAGACTTGCTCTTTTTGACCCTGTTAGCATGAGTTTGAGGTCGCTGAAACGTTTGATCCATGAATGAAATTTTGTAAGTTGAAATTTCCCATAAACAGTTATCAATGTAATGGTAATAATTAATTCCGCACTTTAATGGTCAAATGATCTACTTTTTCATTCTTGCTCAATTCGGAACACAAGTCGCATTTTTATCGACTAATGAAATATTAAATAACCCACTGAGAAACCATAAATTTCCTCCTTATGATATTAGTCTGTATTATCATAAAGTTTTAAACCTGACTAGAGCGACCATGAACATAAAAAAGACTCAATTCAATACGTAAAGAAAAGAATAGCTTCCTCATTTTTAAATTTGTGTTTTCATGTATAACTTTCGTTCATAAGTTCAAAGATACAGTAGCTCGAAACAAAGAAAATAAAGGAGCTGCTAAACTCATTTATGGTCAGCAAACAAAAAAGTAGCAATACGTTGAGCATCGATCCAACCTCAGACTCACACATCACTCTTTGTAGGGCGCTTCAATTCATCATGTTAATGGGCATGTATTTGCACCTCGTCAGGAAAAATTAAAATATCCGTCACAGTAATTTGTTAAACTTTGTGTCAATAAAATATCCGTCACAGTAATTTGTTAAACTTTGTGTCAATGTAATGTGATTTGCAAGTATTAGGTTCTCGAAAAAAATATTATACCAAACATTATTGATATAATTTCTCTAATCGATAATTTAATGTCTCTAGAGAGAAAAATTAAAGCCAACCGATGAAGCACAAACCTACTTTTCCCATTTTGTTTGCATAACTTATGCTGAATTATTTATTCACCTTTGCACGGCATGCCTGAAAGTCTGCTAACCCTGGCATGTCATCACTTCTGCTCAGTATGTCCTGGTGCACAGTAATTATGCAGCAGAACCATTGAAATTAAAGTCTTAAACAAAGTAAATTGAAAATATAAACAAAAACCATGAAACATTATTTAAAATAGCAAAAATAAGTGTCAATAAAAATGTAATCGACACTCAGAATTTATGACAGATTCTTTGACAATCTTCTTTATTACCATTCTAAGATACAGTACGCGACGTAACTGGAAGATAGCAGTCCGAAAACAATTTTAATAAATGAAGATAGTAAGAAGTTTAAAAATGGATAGTAATATTGAAAAAGGTATTCCTTAAGTACAGGATTATGTGACTGATGCGTTTCATTATTTCCTCTGAAAGTCGTTCGCAGTGACCCAGCCATAATTTGAGTGCTGAGATTCTGCGTCTGAGGAGGAAGAAAATGGTTCAGCCGTCGAGGTGAGGGAGACAGTGCCACTAGCATCAAATCTGATGTAATACATATGTTCAGTGATCTTTTATCCTGCCTTCGCCCTGACCTAGAAACCAACATTGAAGCAGAAGGTGACAGCCAACTCTTAGGGTCATGGTTTCGGAGACGTTATTTTCAATCGAGAAACCGAACGAGCTTCACCTTTGTTTTTGTTTTATCTTTGACAGAAAAATTTGGGGTAATTCTTTGACATGCTCCTGTTCTCCAACTACCAGTAGACACTTCAAATTGCTCTCAAACAAAATGTGATAAAATTTTATACGGTAGGTATCACTTGAATACTTGTGTCTTCAGGAAGAACGGAGAGTTCGGTTTCAC
Organism: Platorchestia sp. MABIK; assembly: GCA_014220935.1. NCBI lineage: Eukaryota > Metazoa > Arthropoda > Malacostraca > Amphipoda > Talitridae > Platorchestia > Platorchestia sp. MABIK. The sequence continues at coordinate 9,142 of JACJUY010017338.1, read as the reverse complement.
AGTTCGGTTTCCTACAGAAAAATTTTGAGCCGTTTGAAGCTTGAATATGTAATTCAACTCTCTCAACCACTTTACTATGTGGTCAAAAGAAATTCTTTACGGTGTATCAAAATATTTCGAAAAACAGTTTAAGACACACAGGTGTGTCAAAAATTTCTCTCAGTGCATTAACGCCTAAAAATTCAACCCGTCGTTATCGTCTAGCTCTAACGTGAACTCAATGTGTAGATGTTTTCTGTTCAAACAGTTCAAGAACCAAAGCATGTGAGATCTCTACTTAAAAAGGAGAATCTCCCCTATAACGCTTTTAAAAATAAGCATGAAGTCACTCGGGAATTGGTCCAGCCAAAGCTGTCCACGATGGCACATAAAAATGTTTTAAACTTGATGTTTACTGCTAGGCTCGTCGTTAAACCTTCCGTCTGTTTATGAAGAGATAAGGATAAAAATGAAAAATAATTCTCTCTAACAATGTTCTAAAAGAAACCCGAAATATTGGTTTTCACATCATTATCATTCGACAACATTGTAGTATCGGCTTGGTCGACAGAAGAATAGGCACTAATAATTTTAAAGTTTTGGACAGATGCTCAATAAATTTTGACCTCATTCCTGAATCTCTGTATGTACACAAGCTAGAATACTCACTCCACGAAACGCAAAGTGCTTACCTTCTAAAAAAGACGGGCGTTAATTTTTATTTTCCCTCTTCTTTACGATTGTGTTCAGCAACGTTTCGCTCTGTTGTTTATGCGTTTTTAAATGTTTGCGCTACGGTATAGATAAAATATAATAAGAACTTTTTCGAAGCTTCCAGATTTTGCCGCGAGTGAGCAAAGGATCGAAACGGTCAAACGTTAGATATCTATGAGATACTTTCTTCGCTAATTTCTCCAGAACTATTTTTGTCTTTGTTGTAATTTCTTCAGGGTGTTGAAAAATGAATGGTACAAAGTTTGCAAGTATGCTGGATACGCAAAATAAACACTTTTTCACCGATACCAAATATTTCAATACTTATTAGTTTTCAAGATATTGAGGTTTAAATTTTAACCCTGATGTCCGGTTAATGGCCTTTCCTTTTTTGAAAAACATCATTATAGGAAAAAACACATCAGAGAAACCTATGATTCATCAAACAAACCATTCAATAACTATTCGGAATGTCTACCACAGCAGGAATATTTGCCTCAATGCAGGCGTACCTCTTCCGAATGCATTACCGAACACGATACAGAAGTCTCTGGACTCTCTGCAATATTACCTGCTGCGACCTCTTTTCATGGGACAAGGTCCATATCAAACGTCATGTGTTTCCTAAGTCAGTAATTTCATGCGGCCTAAGAGAAATAAGTCTAAAGGACTCATGTCTGGAGAACTTGGAGGCCATGCCGCTGGTCCATTACGCCATATACACCTATTGAAGAAGGTATTGTCATTCAGATATTGGCGAGCATTCCTGAAGGGATGGGCAGGAGCTCTGTGATGCTGGAATCACATTCGACGAATACCTAGAGGACCTTCCTCCAGCAGTTCAGGTAACATGCCCCGTAGAAACGTGACATGAACTCGTCTTATAACAAGGCAGTTGTCAGATGTAGTCCATTTACAGAAGATGGCGTCAGATATGACCCAACAACACAGTCGTCGACAATACCAGCCACAACACATTGATACTAAACCGAGACTAGTAATTGAAACAATGCCCGTCATTACGGTAATCCTTTTCGCCAGTCGTATGCGTTAAATGTTTTGTCGTTAGTTTTGAATGTAGAAGTATCTCTGTCGGTGAAAAGAACATGCTTCAAGAAATTTTCACCGACCTGTTCTTGCCCGAGGCACCAACGAGTAAACTGTACTTGACGAATGTTGTTGATCGTGAACATATACTGAACTTATTGAAAATTATACTGATTTTTTTCATTTAGAACATGCTATACGCGACGGGGTGTGTGAAATTTTCACCGACCTGTTCTTGCCTGAGACATGCACCAATGAGTAAACTGTACTTGACGAATGTTGCTAATTTGAAACTGATACTGATCTTTTTTTCATTTAGAACTTGTTATACGAAACTTGTAAGTCACGTGCTGCAGTTCGCGTGCTTGCACGAGGCCTGTCACGGAAGTATTGCAGTGCGTCGTCCTTAACTGCACAACGAAATTCCCTGGGCTGTTCATAACTTTTCCTTTTCATGTTGAAGCCTCCATCTTCGCCGACGTAGTGTGTTCGTGAACATAAGATTTTCGGTTAAATATCGATGGAAAAAACGTTTCTGATATAAATCGACCTTGAGAATGAATATCTTGCCTCATTGCTTCTTAATCAACATTGTATGTAAGACTCGAACCAACGGCATCTGTGATTAAAATAAAAAAACATAGCCATTGCAAAACCTTGCATAATCATTGTTACGTAGAACGACTGTTATTAAGAGCTCAAAAAGCAGACAGCAAATAATAAAATCAAGTGCCACTCTTTACTAGTCGATACGTTAAAATGTAGTTCTAAGGTGTTTCGCACAACAATTCAATTTTCGCGTAAAACTAACTAGACCCTCGACTAAAATGTTGAACGGGGCGATACAGGATGAAAATAAAAACCCGCTGCAACGTTTTTCCGAAAATTTATGAAACAGATAAAATTTAACAAAAAAACACTGATAACTGTAACATACCCATTAGGTAATAAGATATACTTAGCCGGTCTTAAAGTGGTTTCCCTTGGTAGAAAAGCAAAGTTTTCAGCATGCTACAATATTCTGCGAAGGGCCGCAAGTCTTTAGGCGATAGACGTTTCGATTCTCAACGCATAACTGCCTCAGGAACTATAAAAGTTTGTGGTGCTTTGGACTCCCTTGGTTTCCAAAACTTACCACACACACTATATGGTCCGTGGGATTGAGGTTCAGTGAGTAGGACCATGAAATTCCGGAAGATGGGTCGTCTCTGAGTCTTTTTCCCCACGGCGCTGTATTCATCTTAAACGTCCATTCCGAGTCTCTGAAATGTAGCTGAGCCCTCAGAAGTGGTTCGGTTTTGAAAATCTCGCCACTATACTCGTACATTGCTTGATTGATTTTGATTCTCTTATCAATAAAACTAGGCCAAAACTTCCTACACCTTAACCGACGGATTTCGGCGGTGTTCAACAGCTGCCGAATTCCAAGGAAGCTGAGCGGACCAACTTCTGTTGCTCCAATGGTAGCATGATGGCTTCACCGTGAACAGCTTTTCGTCTGAGATGAGGATGCACGACCGTTGCTGGCCTGCGGCCCGACGCTTGAGATGACAACAACGTCGGAATCGTAAACGCTAGTTATCATCTGCAGGAGCTGAACGCTTTGTAGCTCGTGGCGCTTGAGTCCGAGGTCCTTTCCGGCCTTTTGTCGAATCGATTCTCGGTAAATTCCAGTCTTACGGACGATTGTTCTCAAGGTGACCCTCGAATCTCGACCATCTCGCTTTTTCAAGAGCTTGCAGTTTTTGGACGTATTGACGGTGCTCTTTCTTCCTCGTCTGGGACGATCACTATTGTGGCCACGCACCTTATATCAGCGTAATGCATCCGAGACCCTCATTTTTAGGTTTGGCATTAAAAAAATACTCAAAAAACGAAAAACACCGTCTAGTGTTTGTTTCAAATTTAAAGGCACATGTGAATGCACAAACCTGTAAGAAAGGCACCATGCAGGTTTAATTGTTTTTCATTTATTGGCTCCATTTTTAAACTTAATGTATTAAATTTAATTTGAACCTTAATTGCTTCCTGTGGGTTGTACAACACAATTTGTTCCATTATTGGGTCTCTTCTGGCAGTGATAGGTCTCAATTGCATCATTTGAGAAATCAGCGTTTGACCTCAAATGTTTCAATTTTAAAGGAACATTCGAGCTTTTCCTGCCCCAAACCTAAACCAAACATCGTCACAGATACTGCCGACTGGTGGTAAGGTCTGGTGGTGTGTATCCAAGTCCCATTATAGAACAGAACTTGTAAAACTCTTCATTTTCTGTTACATTTAAATAAATATTTGAATTTTAAAAATTCACCATGTTAAACGAACATCTGTTTTTCTTCGCCTTCTTGAGCAGTGCAAAGGAACTCAATAGTCCTACTCGGCTTTACTGGTGGTGGTGCAATTGACTTCACTGTAGTTGATGCTAAAACAGAAAAAAACAATATTATAGACATGAAAATAGTAGGTCTAAAATGCTAATACAGATGCCGAGGCTGCGTTATCATGTCACACTTGACGACACTGACGGCAAGACTGAGAGAGCCTGAAAATCGGAAATTCAGAAGTGACCAACTCATACTCCTGACATATAGGTTGGTACCTACTGCCATTGACTGGAGTAACTTAAGATGTGTTTACACTGCACGCACAAGTCATAAATGTATACATTAAAAAAATACTCTTGAGTGGAATTTAGTACACCATAATCCAATAAAAAAAAAAATAAAAAAAAAATAGAACCTGGTAAAATTCGATGAAACAAAAAAACCAAAGTAAGGAGTGTTTTTTTAAAAACCCTGTTTTTTTGCAGCCCTGCTCATTTCGGAATTGCTGCGCAAACAAAGTGTTTCAGACTGGCGTTGTCCTTCCCAGTACAGCTCAAAGATAGCACCTCGTTTATTAGAAATGTGAAAAACACAGGAGAATTAATTACCATCAAACTGAAAAACACATACATGTGCAAATAATAGTTAAAAATCCTTGAAAAAAACAGTGATTCATGAACCGTAGAATACCTTCGTAGCATACATCTTGTCACCCTGTAAGTAATGAAAAAGCTAAGAAACTCGCTGCTAGATTGATGATAATATTTAATTGCGCTGTACCAATGAGAAAAGACGACAGGAGTCGTAATGATGTATTTATTTATTTACTTCCCATTTTTTTCTGTGGTAGGATTTAAAGTAATTATAGTAAAAAATGACCAACTTGAAACTTTGCGTAAATTTACTCAGTAGTGAAATGCATATTTTCTTCTCAAACAAAAGAACAAAGACGGTGCGTTTGATCGATCTTTATGAAATCCAGGTCGGTGGCTGGCGTCGTCTTAGTTGAAACTGAATTGTGAGCTCAAGAGGACATGAAAGAAACGTCCTAACTTCTGGAACTCGCAATAAACGCTGTCGATAAAATAGTTCAATTGAAAAGGCATAAGAGTGAGTTCTTCGCGATGATTCGAAATTTGGAAAGTTTTATTTGTGTAAGGATAAAACTGACAAAATTAATCATGTTCATACTTTTCTTGTGGAGAGTGCTTGCCATGGCCCCATATACTTTCTTAGATAAGAAGTATAGAATTTCTCAAGTTTACTGGTCTCTGAGTGTGGCCATACAAGCCATTAATACCATGTGGAACTTGAGTTTTGTTCCCATTCCACTGGACGTACTTGAATCTAAGACTCTCATGGAGACTGTTGAGGTCTTTTGGGACTTGTCTGTACACCTTACGTACTTGCTGCTTCGGGGAGCAGTTCTCACGATGCCGGTAAAATTCATTAAAATGCAACGCTACATAGCTTGTGATAGAAAAAATATGATGAATGCTTCGTTCGCTTCATTTATTGCTGTTGCTTTTGTACTCTGGTATAGAGTGTACATGTTCATAACGTACTCCATGAAAAAAGAATGTTGTTCAGTATTTCATTTGCAAAATATTTTCGGCCTAATCAGCTCTCTCTCTTTGTACACATTCAGTTTGGGCTTGAATTTGATCATGAGCTTAGTCGTTTCAGATTTTAAATTCTGTGTGGAAAGATTGAACAAAATACAGGATTCTAACGACTGTCCTCAGCAATCCGAAAAATTGCCGAAAGATGAGCAGATGAATTCTCTTTTTCATTTGTTAAACAGACCGAATCCATCGTCGGTCTCAGAAGTTGCCTACACCGAAGATGAATTCAGGGTGAACTTGCTAAAATCGATCAAAAGGGATATAATTCAGATTCGGAGAATGGTGTGCGTTATTCAGAAATTTTTCAGTACTCCTGTTTTTGCACTGCTATTTGCACAACAATTTGACACCATGGCTGTTTTTCTACACGGACTTTATGAACCAAAATGCTTCCACACAGTTATGGGCATTATATCGATGGTAGCCCCCGTTGTATTTCATCTGACGCTCATCCTAAACTCACAAGCTGACTATGTAGCCCTGGTAAGTCGGATAACTACTGTTAAATAAACATTAACTTTTTACTGTCTCATGGTCGAATTTTATCAATACTTTTTCCCAATCTTCGTAAAGAAACACTGTGATGTTAACACGCTGCCAATCTCAAGATGCTTTTGGGCACAGAATACAGCTTCCTGTCGAGATGTAAGTATTTATTTTGCATTAATAGAGAGCTGCGTTTGAAAATAAATATCGTGAGGTGTGGTTTTGATTGCTTAAAATGCGACTTGGTCTGTTCGGTTACGATGTAATTTCTCTGAGTGGGTGTGCGATACTCTGATCCATAGCGTAGTTAACTTCATGCGATCGATAATTGATTGAATAGTTCATTCAAGGTGATCTTGACCTCGTTAATTTGAAGAGCTGATGGGCAATTGTATTTTAATAGTAGGGTCAATGTCACATCAAAACACAAAGTAAAAAGTGAGTGCTGGTTTCAAGTTGTTATTCCATTTACTGTACAATGAATTTGACCAAACCGTTACTTATCATTGACACAACTATTGAGACACCAATTTCGGCATGTCTACTACCTGTGTACCTATGTGTTGCTACAGTTTTGAAACTTGAAATACATTTTATGTCACAACTTTTTTGGAAACAAGGTGTTTTTCTATTCTTTCTTTGTTTCGAAACACATTTTATACACCAATGCTATTTGAAATACATTTTATGTGACCACTTTATTAGAAACTAAGTGTTTTTTCCATTCTTTCTTCGTTTCACTGATAATAAGAAATTATTTACATTTAGTAAGGACTGTGGATGTTATAAAAGCATAACACTCTCAGAGCATTTACTCAGTATCAGTGTTTTTAAATTGGATGATAGTGCAGGATGTCAAAATTGTGAAGCCGCTTTGAAAATGTGCTAGTTTGTAAGTTATTATATTCAGACGGTTGAAATAAGCTTCATAGGCACACTGGGTAATTTAAACTTCATTTGGCATCATTAATGTGAACGTAAAACAAAATTCATCAGAGATGCAGATAGTCCAGCTTCTACTTTTATCATGCAATGAAAATGTCCCAGCAAGCATTGACATTTTACTAAAACATCTTGTTCAAAAACTTAAAACTTAGGTCGTGTTAAAAGTTAGGCAATAATAAATAAAATTAAAATACATTTTTCAATAAGGCTTATTTTAACCTTTATCTTTTTTGTTTACAAACTGAAGTTTTTTATGTGAACTGCATATTCTGAAACCCTATGTATAAAAATTGTTACGTTTTAATTAATATCCTACTCTGCAATAACAGTTATTAATTACGTACATGATCTGTGGTGAGAGTAGAAGGTTTGTTCCCAGACAGTTACCGTGACAAAAAAACTACAAGTACAAGAATGTATGTTTAATGGCGACACATCAACTTTAATTGAAAATTTTTGAGCGTATTTGCTCATCTTGTGTCTATTACGTTTTTTTCGTTTTTTCAAGCAATTTGTTCAGATGAAGTTTGAGGTTATTTCAGTCACTCAGTGGAGTTCAGTATTGATTCATCAAAACTTCATCAAAATGAACTGCGCAGTCATGTTAGAATTGAACAGTAACCTCACTCCACTATCAATCATAGAAGGCTGTTGAGCGCATATCGGGGGCTGGTAGAGTGGGGTAGCGTGCTGCGTGTGGAGTTGTGGCGTTGTGTATCTGCCCTGTGGTATGGTGGTCAGTAGTCTTAGATGTTATAGTATGGTTTCATTTCAAGTAGGTCGTTTCTTGGAGAACCTTACGCGTACGATAAAAAGGAAAACCAACTTAAAAATGCACATTTTCTTTGTTTCTTTTTTGATGCAAACGTTTCGGAATGTTGTAATTCCATCTTCAGTGCTGAAAACAGACAAAAAATAAAAAAAATCGCAAACTTAAAAATGGACAGAAGTTCAAAAAAGTTAAAAAAATAAGTAAACATTCTATAAAACCTAAATCCTAATTCTCATTTAACTGCAGTAGAAATGACCATTATCATTGGCTCACTTACCCACCGTTCCACAAGCACGTACAATCATACATTTACACATGGTAACCTCACATACACAGACGCGCGCTAACACACACCAACACACTAACACACAATGCACCTCACTACTGCTCCCTATTTGCGTACACTATCTTCACGTCACTCCAGCTCCATTTTGTCTCTCATACATATTTTTCGAGATTTTTATGGGTTGACAGTTCTTCTGGTCACGTAATCCTAATTGTTCTCGTCATAGCACCTCACTATCTTCTCAACTTTTAGTATTTTACGGGCATTTAATTCTCTCTTCCCAGCAACTATTATAAGTCTTGCTTTCAACAATTTGGGATCTCACATTAGTTCTACTTCTCCTCTCCCCACATGCGAGTGCATCAAAGAAATGATTATTTTTTACGCATCCGATCACAGCTTCATTTTTTCAAATAACTTATACAAATTTAAGCATATATAGTGCACAAATGAAACAATAATTGCTTCCACACTGGAAGCTACTATTGCTTGAGCTATTTAAGAACTTCCAAGATTTTCTCAATGTTTAGCGAAATGTCATCCGAATTTTGAGTCTTATGAAAAAATTTAACATGAGATGAAATTGAATCATTTTATTGTTGAATAAATTACAATATTTCACTTCTATTCTCTCTTTCATTAGATGTTAAAGGTCATAATTTCAGACCGCTAGGAACTGAGTTTGAGAACACATTGGAACATAACTTAAGGAAGAAATGGAAGGGACCTAACTCTGTGTTCCAGAGTACCAATACAAAGACCTTAAATGGTACTCAATTTAGTATTTAAAAAAGTAATTAAATATGCCTTAAAAACTTTAAAATCATTCATATTAATTTTTTTCTAGCCTTTTTATTCGCTGTTGATCGACATTTCTCGGCTTTCATAAGATCACTAGAATTCCCTACCGAGTAAAGCGCTCCGGCACTATTAGTTTATAAGTATTTCACAAAGAATTCTCAAT
>JACJUY010017337.1:0-12214 GCA_014220935.1 Platorchestia sp. MABIK | reverse complement strand
TTAAGCATCACATGGGCTCGGCAGCTCACATTTACAACTCACGTTTAAGCATCACCTGTGCTCGGCAGCTCACATTTACAACTCGCGCTTAACATCACCTGTGCTGGGCAGCTCATCGCAAGCACAACTCACGACAAGCGAGGCGAAGCAGCTCCGTCCATAAGTTTGTATTGAACTAAAGTCTACCAGCGCCAGCCTCGCACCTCTGTGATCAAATTGAGTCAGGGAAGTCGTGCTGATCCCGACCTATTGGATTTCTATCCTGCCTCTGAGACGCTAACCCTGCAATATTTGGTGTTGCTTCAACAATTTTGATCCTCGGCCCGTTCTTGCTTCTTTGTATTGTCCCATGAATCAATGAAACCTATTTTGATGTTTGTTTGTGCTTCGACAGTTTTGATGTTTTTGTTACACAAATGAAATTATCAGGTTCGTGTAAGAGTAATTTCCGATTCGAAGACCTTAGGTAGAAATGAATAAGCCGATAACTATGAAAATATTTATACATTAACATACTTTCCATTGGTTTCAATGATTTCATCCCACTTTTCAACAAGCCTATAGATGACTCGCTTGTAAAATACTGTAGGTTGTGAATCGAAATAAAAATTCAATTCTTTTTCAATCTCTTTCTTGTTCCCCTTAGTCCACTAAAATGGTCCTGTAGTCCTCGGAAGAAATGGAAATCAGAAGCAGGTTCTGTGGGTCACGCGTTCTAACTGTCTTGCAATTTCCCTAGGGATAACAGTAGGATTCTCGGACACAAGAATGTTCAACTGATCGGAATCAAGCGTTCATGGACGACGTTTCTTGGGCTCATCTTTTAGAGTAAAATCACCACTTCGAATTTGAGAAAATCATCTGCAATTTCTTTCATTCACTACATCATCCGTATAAGTGTTCTGAATGAATTTTTGCTGCCGCACTTCCGTTAACACATTTGAGAAACTCATACAGTTGAAACATTTCTCATGTCAGCTATAAATGGGACAAACGTGGATGCTAACATTTATGAAAATATGTACATAGTAGAGATAATCTGAAAGTTAATCGTCTAGTTCTTGGATCATAATTATATTGCACTTATGTAGAATGTACAGTAATTGACAAACCTAATTTTAAACATCAGTTCTGAAAATCGAACATAAATTTTGCACCAACCTGATATTTTGACATTTTCACAAATGCTTGACAGTTTCAGTTAGTTTGGGTCTCATGATTTAATGGAACCCATTTTGAAGCCTGTTTGCGCTTTAACTTGAAGTCCCGGTGTGTCTTTGCCATGTGTATATTTAACACGTTCGCTGCCGCTGGAGGCACATGTGCTTGCAGCGGTCTCATGTCAAGTTAGGTTGTAAGTAGCAGAGCTTAAAAAACGGCTTTACTGCTCGAAAAACATGTAATCTTTTCTAAGAAGTGTGAAAATATAATAGCATGACGATATTTTACTACGCATGCTTAAATTTCTTCTAAAAAAGATGTTGAAATAATGGGAATGCTTTTCATTCATACGTAAATGAGCAATTTACCTAGTGGTAAATCGGCAGTGAATGTGTTAGTCGAATATGTAAACAATGCTCTGTAGAGGCTTTTGAAACTCACTTTCTTTTGCTACCTGTCTTGCATCTCAGCAGCATCTGTAGTATAATGATTTTTACACATCGCGAATTACTGCTTGGTTTTTCGTTACACATTATTTAAGATATATTGGTTCTTGGGTAATACTGGATGCATTTGTGATGAAATGATTATAAATATCTTGTAAACTGGCTTAGTTCTCCGCTGGTGTGTCGACACAAGAGGGCATGTAGAAGAAATGTACGTCATTCGAGACGCACAGGGACCGGATTAAAAAAAGTACGTCGTCGTGACGATACAGCTGGTAAATTCATCTGAGTTGTCGTAGAAAAACTTACTTTAATTGCTGCACTGCTACAAAAAGGTAAATTATACTAAAATCTGGCCCAGATCAAGAAGTGTTCTTAATTGTGAGACAGTGTAAATGAAGACAGAAAAGTGAGAGGTTTCTTCTTCTGCCGAGCTATTTCCCAAGAGCGTTCCCTCTCTACTACTAATTTTTTTAGGTAGTATCAATGATTTAACCACTTGTTTAAAATTCATATTTTTTTGATGGATAAGAAATTTTGGCGGGTTCGAAAAACGGTTGAAGTCCGAAACTAGCTCAATGACACATTTTTTTCTGCTTTTGTGTCGTTTTTATGATTTTAATTTAGCGATATCGATATTTCTAGGCCAGATTGTGCAATTTGAGCATAGGTCAGCTCACGGTGAATGAATTTTCAGGTGCCAAAATTTCCGTCCTGAAGGAAGAAAGAAAGTCAAATCTCCAGATGGGACGGATGCTTGAAATCACGCTGCGGCGACGCGGTCTTTCGAGCTGTGGACGTCAATGTTGGACGCAACCTAAGCCAGCTTTGTGGTGAACGTCCGCCAAAACACCTCAAGAACTTGATTTAGATAAGGTTAAATGAGTTAGTTTATCACATTCATTGCGGTATGACCCACCGGTGTGTCGGGCTTAAGAAAAATTTGTAACAATCTTTTCAAGTTAATTGTATTCATTTTACCCAGTTAATGTTTGTTACTTTTAAACTTTTTAACAACTTTTGTCTTTAAATTTGAGTTGGAGAACTTCAGTTTAACCCATCGCAGTCAATGTGTTTAGCCTCCATAACCGCAACGAAGGTGGTCTCGCAGAGAGGAAGGAAGATGGCACCATTAGTATGAACTTGATAGAATGGGGAATCTATACACAAGGTTCATAAAACCAGCAAATTGAGAAAGAAGTTTATGAAGCAGGATGTAAGTTGAGGAAGAAAGTCGTAGGTTCATAAAAACAGAACTTCAATGAACGTAAAAGATTGTCCGTGTCAAAACAAAAATTCAATCTATTTCAATAAAGAGATGACCCATCTAACCCTTAGCTCGGAACCTCACATTTTCCCCCGAAGAGCACTAATTACCATAAATACAATTGTTGTACCCTCCTAAGGGGAGAACTTACCGAAGCTGCGAAATTAAAAAAAAAATGTTTCCTCTTTATTAAACGACAAAGTTTGCGCAATTATTCTTGCATAGTTACCCACAGTCCATCTTTGGTAGAACAGTTTCCTGAGATCATGAGGGAGGGTTTCGGAGTGTCGAGCGATGTTGTGTATCGATGCGCAGTTGGCTTTATTTGCATGTTCCATCAACACCGGTGTTTTAGCGACTTGTTTGGGCGGCGGTGCGTTAATGCGTCTCTACTGAAAGCTGATTTTCGCTCTCCCACAGCTACTGTGCTGGCCGAGAGCTCTGTCATTTACAGAGTGTGTTCTCGTACAAACATTCTCATTTAGGTGCGTGCAGACCCAACCTAGGGTTGTACGTCGGGGCGTGTACTGAAGCGAATGAAACTTTACGGTAGTTTGAAGTTATGGATGTCGTGTTGAGTTTGCGGATATGTGGTAAAAATTGGCCACTGCGGAACTTGTTCATTGGGTTATTTGCCCACTGGAGGATTTGCTCACCGATGGCCTTGTCATTGACGGAGTTGCTCTCTTTGGGTAAGTCCTCCACTGGGTGACTTGCCCACTGGAGTGACTTGCCCACTGGAGTGACTTGCCCACTGGAGTGACTTGCCCACTGGAGTGACTTGCCCACTGGAGTGACTTGCCCACTGGAGTGACTTGCCCACNAGTAATTGGCCCACTGGAGTAATTGGCCCACTGGAGTAATTGGCCCACTGGAGTAATTTGCCCACTGGAGTAATTTGCCCACTGGAGTAATTTGCCCACTGGAGTAATTTGCCCACTGGAGTAATTTGCCCACTGGAGTAATTTGCCCACTGGAGTGACTTGCCTTCGTGAGGACTTGCCCTCGTGGGGACTTGCCCTCGTGGGGACTTGCCTTCGTGAGGACTTGCCTTCGTGAGGACTTGCCTTCGTGAGGACTTGCCCTCGTGGGGACTTGCCCACTGCGGACTAACCGAGTGTGGGACTTGCGCTTGGTTCATGAGAGCTTTTCATAAATGCTTCTTTACTGGCACCTTAATGCTGCATCATCATTTTCTTGTCAAGCGTCATCGCTTCAGCTTGTGGAGTGCCCAGTTCTGTGTTTGTCTTCTCACATCTTCATTTGAACTGTAACGCCATTTAAATTCTGTGAGTGTTTTATTGTTTACATTTTTTACCTCCTAGGGTGAGTTCTGTGATTGTTCTTTTTGCGAAAAGTTTGCTACATGCCGTTTTGCAGGTGTCTTGTAATTCATTTTGTTCATTTTGCAGGTGTCTTGTAATTCATTTTGTTAATTTTGCAGGTGTCTTGTAATTCATTTTGTTAATTTTGCAGGTGTCTTGTTCATTTTGCAGGTGTCTTGTAATTCATTTTGTTCATTTTGCAGGTGTCTTGTTCATTTTGCAGGTGTCTTGTACTTTTGTATCTTACATTTGGTTGTTGGTGCGCTCATTTCTGTCCTCTTTCAAAGGGAACTCCCAGTGTGTTGTTCGTTGTACGCACGTTATGTTTTGTGAGCTCGGTAGTTATGATGTTTAATGAATACTTTTAATAAGTCCGAAGCTCAATAATTTTAAGGTAATTGCAGATAATGCAGCTAGTCATTCTAACCGCCATGTCTGAAGGCTCCTTGGTAGGAGAAACTCTTCAATTCTGAACTTTCATTTTCGTTTTTCCATCGCCAATCTTGCGGCTTGGTCATTGCTTTGAGTCTATTCTCTTCAGTTCGTATCGCTTTAATTCAGTAAAAGGGCACAGTGATATTACTGCTCAGCCTCGCGTTCTGTCGAGTTGCGCTGCGCCGTAATGGCATCAGCGATTTATGCGAGTTTTTATGGTTGAATAGCTAGTGCTTGAGTGCGGGATGGCCTTCATATTTTGAAGGGCTCGTTCATTGTTTCAGTTTTGCATTGTTGTGCTGTCGCAGGATTGGTGTCGAGCAACGCCATAAATTTCTCTTTATTTAGATTGCGCTTTCATACCGCTTCGTCGGTGTCATTTGAAGCGCCAGTTTGCGCTCGTAGCTCCGCTTCACACTTGAGTAAATATTCCGTGGAAAGTCTTCTATTGCGCGACTTTTCGCTCGCCGCCGCCCAAATCGCGGCCTTGTTTGCCTTCGCTGTTTGCTTCTCCGTCCACTTTTGAAACGATGCGCAACAAGTCTAATTTGATGTCATTTTTACCAGAGTTTTATGGACTCGGTTACTTTCTGCACTCGAAAAAGAAATGTTTGCGTTCAATTAATTAGCTGTTTATTTGGAGCGCTAGTTTTGGCACAGATTTAGCGATCATCTGTTTTCGTCTTGGCTTCTTTGTCCCAAGTTTTGACTTGATATATTTGCGTTTTCTGGCTTCTGTTGCCAAACACTTTTCGAAAATGTAGAAACACTCGTGTTTTGTGCCGAAGTGAAAATACACTTTCACCTGGGAATTGCTAACAAGCATTTGTTTAGGAGGAATTTTTGTTACAATTCGAAGTCATGAAAAAGTTTTAGAAGTAATACGAACCCAATTTGGAATAAAAATGATGAGGCTTGAATGTAAATTACCGGAATGTTAAAAAACACACGTTTTATGTGGAAGCATTTTCCCAGTAAAACTTGACCTCAACACTTCTCTATCCATGTTAATACTTATTGGGAACCAATGCGTGCCAGTTATTCTAATTTACCCCACACTGTGGGGTGTCAGCTAACTGAGAACCAAATTATTTTGTACGACGGGGCCCCTCAAGGGGGTACAATTATTGTATCTATGGGAATTAGCGCTCCCAGGGGGAAAATGTGAGGGCCCGAGCTGAGAGTTAGATAGGCCTTCTTTTTTTTGAAATAAAATGTTTTTGTTATGTTAAGGACCACCTTTTTTCGGTTCACTGCTGTTCTGTTTTTCGGCACCTACTACTTTCTTCTTCAACTTTGGTCTTGTTTCATAATCTTCGTTCACAATTTACTGTTTCTATGCCCTTTCTGCGTAGATTCCGCGTTTCCTTAACTCCACACTAAATGGTGCCTTCCTCTCTTTGGATCGCATTTGTTGCTGCGGGTAGGGAGGCTAAAACTAACGACTAATCTAATCTTGTACGACGGGGTTCGGGGTAACTGACATCCAATTTGCACGGGGTGAGTGATAACTGACACCCAAGTTACCCTGCACATTGGGGTGAGTGATAACTGAATACCAATACCAAAAAATGACTCGAGCATCATCAGCAATGCCATCGTCTACGCCAGGAAACATACCTTATTTTCTTATTTTAGGGTTTTATAATTTGAATTTAGCTTTGTCATCAATAACTGGCAAGTCTTCTGCGCATTGGTTAAATTTTTATCCACTCAATTTACTGAATCAATATCCAGCAAAATGAAGGTACATTCTCTCTTGAGTGAAATGCTAAACAGGAATTTTTCCCAGTTGTTTAACGATAGAAAGAGCGTTCAACGATGTTGTTTTTTACTGGATAAATTGGGTTCCTCTAAACTCAAAAGTTTACCATAACGGTTGCTGGTGCATTCTCACAGTTCAATGTGAAACGTTTTTTCTCATTCTGTTGAATGTAACACTTCATGCGACCACCAGAAATGGGAATTATTTGTCAAACAGGACCAGCTTAATTTAGATCCTCTGTTTTTGATGTATTAATGAAAGAGTTAAGTATAGTTCAGTTGAGATGTGCGCTTTAAAAAAACGAAATGTTATCACTGCTGATGAATTTTATTGTTGAAATTAATTTTTAAATTTACGGTCAACTGAAATTCATCTCAGCGAATAAATTTTTTCTGAAAGCTCTAACTTCAGTGATCTGATTCTGTCGTGCGTTTCCCCAAAGAGATCCCATTGTTCACTGAAAAGAAACTTATGGAAGCCCTCGGAAAAAGTCACTGATGTACAAAATTGGGAGCCAGCTCTGAGGCATCAAAACCTCGTGAAACGCATATAAACAGTTCGTTATCAAAATCGTGGCATTCCCCTGAAAGGATTTGGTTTGCGATGGCTCAAAACTTGGCCAATTAGGAACTTTCTTGTGCAGTGGATCCGTTTTTTATGCACGCGTAGATGCATTGAGCCGTAGCAATTTGGTGTCCTGCACTGGTACTGCTGAGCGGGAGATCAGCGTCCCTGTTCAAAGGCTTATCGAAATGAAGAATTTCCTAGCTCGAAGGCAATTAAAAAATAGTTAAGGGACAAAGTACTTCATGCTGGGATATTCAGAAAGTGAAATGTGGCGTTCGGTTTTTTTCTCAGAATACTTCAGACATACTGACTGGGTTTCGAAAGGTTAGGTTATTTCCAGCGTATCTTTAGTATAAAGGCATTCCTCTCCAGGGGCTTCAGCTTGGCTAAAATTTAAAGGTTAATCAGAGGAGATACTCGTATGTTTCCTCAATAATAGATAGGCTTTCGGGACTTCTATCGCACATGCCCCCTTTACATCTTCCAGTTTGCACACCTTCTTCGCTATCTCTTCTCTATGTTTTCTTCTTTTTTTTCTTAACTTGTTTCGATGCTCAGGGTATCTTGTGTGGGAACACACCGAGTGCTAAGATTCCCTATTGCATATAGTCTATATTAAAGTGCCCCTTCTGTTCGCTATATTGGAGATCATCGTTGTTGTGGTGAGGGAGTCTTGAACTGACTAATTTATTATGAAAATTATAATAAGTACCAAGGATACCTTGGTTGGAGGGAGGGGGAACACTGATCCTGCCTCTTTCTTAGCCAACAGGCTCGAAAACGTTGAGAGAACAATTGTCAAGAAAACCATGGTTAAGAAAATCGTAGGGTCGGATGTAAACGTTTTAATTTTAGCCTTTTATTTTTCACCCCATTTCATAAATGTGGCTGGGGTTTCAAGAAACCGAATTCGTGTGCGCAGAGGATCGTCGTTTTTTTTTTGTCTTCTTCTTGGTTCATGTTTCCGTCTCACTAAGATGCTTGCGTTGCTCTTCATTGTTCACTGGTGCGCCAACCGCGCCACTTGACGCTTTAAAATAACTCTCGTCTCTACTGGGAGACGAGCAGCTACTCCGTCTCTCTGATCCCATGTGGATCCTTCCCCAAGTTGATCAACTTATTGATTTGGAAACTTCGATTTGATCCCGAGTATAAGATAATTTTACAATGCAAGCAGTGAGATACAAAGTTAAAACTAGTTACGGCCGATCATGCCAGGGGATGTGACAAAATAACACCTCAAAATAGCTAGGTATCATAGAACTGCATTCAAAATCCGGGGCAGTTTCTTAAACATCCAGGTTTCTTGAACAGAAACTTGAACAGAAACTTGTTGCAAATATTAATTTTTCATTTGCCTTATTCTATTCCGATCTGGAAAACATGGAACATTAATTAGAGATTTCCCAACAATTTATTCTAAAAATTCTCTACAATACTCCCTGAATGGTAGACAAATTTTACGTAGTCGAAGTGTTTACCATTCACGAGGTGTGAGAATCTACTTTTTTACGGCACGTTTCACCATCTTGTGTAAAACTTATTGTTTTTTGAGATGATCTCAATGTGATTGCATTCTTGTGCTCAGGATCTCGCAACTAGGTCTTAGTTTTTCTTAATTGTGCTTGTTTTTTCATGTTTTTTGGGGGGTTTCTCGCCCACGCAGCTTCTTATTAACTCAGGTCTGTTATTTGAGCTTTTCTTTCCTTACAAAAAAATTGAAACTTTCAGACTCCGTAAATAGCCTAATTAAAAATTACTTTGGATGTACGCGAAGCCTGGATGTAAAATCGTCAGAATTCACGTGAAGGTTGGATCAAAAATTTCCATAGGTGCTCAAAAACTGCTGGAAAATTTTTCGGGACGCAAGCCTGGATGAGATTTCTTTAGAAGAAATGTAGACTGCTGGTAAAAAACATTTCTGGCAGGTGGCCAAAGCTTCTTTAAAATATTTTCGGAAGGGACTGCTGTCGTGTTTTTCAGCACTTTCTTCAGCACTGTATCTACGCATACGGGATCCTGCCCATGAACACACTTTGTGCGTAGATTCGGTATTTTTTTAATTCTGTAATAAATGAAGCTTACATCCTTCCTCGCTTTGAACATCTTTATTGTGGTAAGGGGGGCTATCAATCAGGTACTCAAATCTTGTTAGAAAAATGTTAAAAAGTGCAGGAAGCTGGAATGACAAATTTCCATAAGATCCGAGTATACAAACCTTGTGTAGAAATTTCGAAATTACGCGAAGCTTGAATGAAATGTTTTCTTCTGTAAATATTTCATTTAAGCTTCGCGTAATTAAAACAGGGCTGATTGGATAATTAAACAGGGTTAAATTAAATTGGTTAAACAGGGCTGATTGGATAATTAAACAGGGTTAAATTAATTGGTTAAACAGGGCTGATTGGATAATTTTTAAATGAGTTCAAAGAGTGAATGAAAATTTCTCAAAAGGAGCACCTATGCTGTATGGAAAATTTCCTAGAAAGGATGTTTGAAAAATTTCTAGATACTACACCAAGATACTCGGAAAATTCCAGAAGGTCCAAGATACCTGTTAGAAAAATTTTCGAAGGCACACGCAGCCTGTAAAAAATTCCTCAAGTTTCACGAAACTTGAAAAATTTGAGAAGGCACCTAAGGGTCATTGAATTATATCTGGAAATAATTCCTTTTTCAGCCTAAGGTCTGCTTTCTATATTACGGGCCGTGTTGCAATCCAAGGTTTTCGTTTCAACCCAAGGTCCTCACTTCAACCCAAGGTCCTCACTTCAACCCAAGGTCTGCGTTTCTACCCAAGGTCCGCGTTTCTACCCAAGGTCCGCGTTTCTACCCAAGGTCTGCGTTTCTACCCAAGGTCTGCGTTTCTACCCAAGGTCCGCGTTTCTACCCAAGGTCCGCGTTTCTACCCANTCTACCCAAGGTCCGCGCTTCAACCCAAGGTCCGCGCTTCAACCCAAAGTCCGCGTTTCCACCGGAGGTCCGCGGGAGGTACTGGGCTCAAATGACCGCCCTTGGATATAATAGGAGGCTGCGGAGCCGCCTGCCTCGGTGGGATATGCATACTTGCCTCTATTTTGGAGCGCCATTATCGTGTTAGTTGCCTTTCTGAACAATGCCATGCCCTCGCAAAATTAGGAGGCGTGGTCTATCTGTCTCCTTGTACCTGCTGCTCTTCATGCTCTGTCAATTTGGTCGTCCATGCCTCGTTCGTTTTTAGAGTTGAGCTCGCTCTGCCGATGCGTTTGATTGTTAGCATGTGTTGTGTAAAGTTTTGGTGTTGTGTAAGTAGAAAACGCGTTTTGTCGTGGAATAGTGTTCAGAAATGTGTTTGGTAAAGCTCGTTGCAACCATGTGTTCAGTGGAGTTTTGGTGTTATATAAGTAGAAAATGCGCTTTATCGTTCAATGTAGTTAAGAAAAATGTATGATAAAGTTCATTGTAAGCAGGAATGTCGCATATCATTGTGGATTTCCCTAACCAAGTTTTGCTGATGCCGCCGTCGTCGCATGGAGAGAAAAGAACGAAAAAAGCCAGAATGAGACGATGCATTACTGAGGCTGGGCATCGTGCACCGCACAAGGCAAGTAATTGTTCGGCAAACAAGCATTACGTTCATTGTTGCAAGCCCTATTGATTCCCGCATGAGCATTCATGACGCCCTTGGTAATTTGTGCTTGTCGTCGCTCCTACACTTTTTGATCTGCCTTTTTTTCTCGGCGAACTCTTCACGTTCGAGTGTCTCGAACGTATTAGGCTATGAAAATTTCATCAGGGCGAGTTCTTTTATGTCCTTTGTCTTGGACGCCAAGTAGATGATTTTATCATTGATGGTAAATGAAGCATGAAGACAAATATTAGGTGCTAGGTCTTATTTTCACGCGTTACATCTACGGTTCGTCAAACACGTGTAGTTGATGCTCGATACATCAGTTCGTGCTTCTACGTCAACTTCTTTCATTTAATTCTTTTCAAGTGCAATTGAGTGCTTGCTCATCTTATCCTGCGAACTTCATTGTCATGTTAGGTGGGCTAGGGCTTAAAGTTACTGTAATTGCGTGGCGTGTATAAGATTTCGTTGAGGGCAGTGGAATGAATTATTTTGCCTGTCGGTGTTCCGCTGTGTGACTTCGTCATGTCTTGACACTTTGACTGCGACGTGAGCCATATTTGGTCACTGAGAGAGTTTTCATTATGCTGTTGATCACCCAAGAGTCACAGATTCAATTTGAAAAAATACTTAATCAAAACGAAATGAAAACATGATCCAGTAATGTTTGGTGTTTTCAACATTGCTCACTACATTTGACTTGAAATTTGAATTTAATATTAAACTTCAATTTTACCTGCCGCAGTGAAAGTGATCAACTTAGGTACCTGGAAATTATTGCTTCAATTTAGAGATTTTACGCACATATATACTCTGTGTTTCCGATATCTAATAAGAAAATAGACAACCTTTCGAATTACAACGCCTGACCCAGCCATTTTAATCCAGAAACAAAGTCGTCTGCATTTTCACGGGTCCGTGATGCCTATCAGTTTCCTGCTAGCGGTTTTCCCTTGGTTGCGTGCTCGATTCGTCTGGCAAACTAGTGAGAACCTTGGAGTTTTTCTCGAGAAAGTTTGACCAATTTAAGCTCTCAAAATGTGGAATTTCATTCACAGGCCGGAAATAACTAAGTCTGCCTTTGAACCTCGAAGGACGATACTGAATGACTTCAGTTCAGTGGTAAAAATAGTATAAATGGTAATTTACATCCAATTTATGTAACAGTTGCATTTAACATGGAGGTTCTGAACATCTTCACTGCCAAGAATTTGGCGGGCAACTTGCGTGTGTAAGAACAGTTGAACAACATTTATTTTTGTTCCTCTTGATATTTTGTTGCTCGGCTCAAATTACTTGAACCCATTTTAATAAGTGGAATGAACCTACGCTCCGTTTATTTGAGCCGCAATTAGGTGCACGCAAACTCGGCAGGCGTTGCTTTAACTTGGCGATTCATAATCTTTGTTACTCAGTAATGGGGGATTAAAGCCTTTATATCTTGCGTGGCTGGGGCTGCCCACGCTGCAGGATCGTGCGTATTACAATAATAATCTCCAATTGTTGAGTGCATCAATATGCCATTATTTCCCCCTCGTTGTGCGTGACCTCCCATGGATGGCAACCGTCGAACAGCCACGCGTGTTGCGATGGCAACCGTCGAACAGCCACGCGTGTTGCGATGGCAACCGTCGAACA
>JACJUY010017336.1:0-10062 GCA_014220935.1 Platorchestia sp. MABIK | reverse complement strand
AACTAAATAACAGAAGAACAGACAAATCTGGAAAGGAAGAAGCTGTAAGGAGTTCAGGAAGCTCAGCGCTGAAGAAAAAACCGACACAAGGCCTGAGCGTCTTTGGGCTCCCTGCTCACCTGAATTGTTGAACTCAAACAGTGAACTCAAATATCAGCTAAAGAAGTCAGGTATTTAAGCAAAATTCAAGAACAGTGGTAGCTATCACGAGCTTAATTTGCAAAGAGAGCAATAAATTTCAAAGATTTTTTTCTTTTTGAAGGCTGTTAAAATAAAATTAATCTAAAGAAAAAAATGGTATAAAACCAGTACGTCGGGCATGAAGGGTAGACATGAAATGTTTCAGAATTTTTATAGAATCATTTTTAAGAAAAGTGCGATCCATGCTTATACGAGCCTTTTGAAAATGTCTTTGTAATTTAAATCCTTCATCTTTCGCTCTGATAAAATAAGGGCCGGTTTCAACTGCAGGATTTCTACTTAAACGGCTATTTTATTCCGCACAAGAGCTTCAATAATTGGGTAAGTGACTACAAGAGTTCCAGATTTGTGTCAGAGACATATAGAGGGTGTCGTAAAATCTTATCACTGTGGTATTGCAATTTGTAAACCATAGTTTAATGAAAGAACGTACCATTTCCGGGAAGAAAATTTCTCTGCTGTTAATAGTCTTGGTGACTTCATTTCAAATTCTAATGCATATAATAACAATCTGTTTCCAGGTAACCTAATGTTGCTGCTGCTCTTTTCATCTTTGTTTGCAACAATTGATAACGAACTTTCCTTTCTGCACACCACGATACTAGGACTTTAAGCCCTTGCGGAGCTTTGGAGTTTTTTTTATGATTTTTAGGCGCATGACAGCAGCATCCGAATCCGCTGTGTTCTTCTGCTGTCAAATATGCTCATTTTTCTCACATGTGGAATTCTTATTTAATGCAAGAATGGGGTTTTATTTTATTTTTCCAAGGAGATTTCGTAAGGTGTTAAATTATATTTTGCGCTCATGCATGCACTGCAAGGGATTCGGTTGCTGTCATTTTGAAGAAATTTGTGGGTAAAGATTTATACACCAATACTGATGGAGAAAACCCAAGCATAGAAATGAGAGTAAATATAATTTAATCATCATTCGATTGAACGAACAACTGATCAAAGAAGTACATTTCATCTGTCGCAAAGAACAAAAGACATAGCGGAGAAGTAATCAGGCTCTAGTCGGTAATTTTCTCGGAACTTGGGAGATCAATTTCATCAGCGACGTAAAGACGAGAAAAAAGAGTGGGCGGCCTCAACCAACTCTTGTTATCAATTCTCTCATGGTATTACTTTTATTGTCATCATTATTAGTATCATTATCGCTCTAATTATTTCCCTCATCTTTTGTTTAAACCATTCACTGTGTTAAGACTGCCGCCTCTTCACTGCTGTTGTATACGCATACATAGAAGATGGCCTTAAACAGCAGCTGTATCTACGGAAGGACGACCTTAAACAGCAACTGTATCTACGGAAGGACGACCTTAAACAGCAACTGTATCTACGAAAGGAGGACCTTAAACAGCAACTTTATCTACGAAAGGACGACCTAAACAGCAACTTTATGCAAGACGATCTAAAACTGCAACTTTATTTACGGAGGATACATGAACGTGGACCTGATGGCGCTATTTATATTTCTTTGAGTTTTTCATAATTATAATATCATTTTTATTATTACATTCCTTATTTGGTAATCATTCATGGTTTATTAATGGTAAAAATTTTCGAGCATCGTCTAAGGCAATATTTTGGGCGAGAAATACTTGCATGATTGAGGCGCGCGGGCTGAGAAGTATCGAAAAGACACAAACTTTATGCGCAGTAAGCCCAACATTAAAAGTTCTTGCTCTAATGCATGAGTGACTATACTGCCCCCGCCTGTGCCGCACGATAATTGCTGAAAATAGAAATTCTAGCAGCAATGTGACTAACTGAAAATCGTGCTCGCTCTCCTGCATTAATTAATATCTGAAAATGTTTGCACAAGGTGTCCGTTAAAAAAGTCTCCGATTTAAAAATGATTTAGTTTGCAAAAAAACTAGTGCCACAAAACTTAAATGGGTTTCATTGAAAACAGCGGGATTTAAAGTTTTATTTTATTTCGATAATTTGGTCTGGTTAGCATACATGGACAGAAACATGAATTGATATGGTAAGGATTTTAGTTAACGAGGATAAAACAAAATCAGTGAGAAAATTGTCTGCTGAGACAAAGGTAAAGAAAACTACCGTTCATTTTGTTCGCAAAAAGAACTTCATTGAAAATTATTTGATATGCAATGCCAGCAATGAATCTCACCGCAGAGTAAAAATCGGAGACTATGATTTTGCCGTAGAATAAATAACATGAGCACTTCTGATAATATATGTAGTGTTGGATAACATAATTTTTTAGTGATTTATGTCACATTGATTTGAAATGTGTGTTAAATAGACAAAATTACTGAAATAAAATAAAACTTTAAATCCTGCTCTTTTCAATGAAACCTATTTCAGTCTTCTAGCACTAACATTTTGCCAAATTCCACATTTTTTTAGCAGATTTTAGATCAACATTTCACCAAGTCCCGTCGTCCCTCGTAGGCTGACAAGGTTTTCAGATTGACTAAAATTCTGAATCCCTCGCATTCAGGCATTCTTGGAGACACGGAATGTTTCTAGGGATCTAAAATAGGCATTACAGTGCTTTTGATTGCAATAGGATAAAAAGGTGAATAGTCTAATAAAAGCGTTAACTTCTCAAAGCTATGTAGGCTAACGTCTGCGAGAAGTCTTTTTCTATACTTCACTTTGCCTTATCAATCGATGAATTATTGAACTTCGACTTCAATTCTTTAAAAGGATAAATTTCAGCGAAAGTGAACCTGCATGAAAAGTGAGTGAGTCAAACTTTACTATAACATCTATTTTTCAAAAACTTGTAACTAATCAGTTAAAAAGTTCACGAAAACTCAGTCAAAATAATATTACTCAGAGGAAGGGGCTGATTCAGGCTCAAATGTTCAAATACTTTGCCTTGACTCCAGCGTTCAGGTTCCCCCCTTCGATTGCGCCGCTCTGCTAATGAAAGCATTGATTCAAGTCGGAAAGAGCTCAACCATCGCTGACATATGACGGCTTATTGGTGGTCATTGTGACAAGGGCGGCTCATCCCAACGGACGCGGAAGCTGTGCAGGCCCGGAGAAGGGCTGCCCCAAAGCGCGATGCCGAAGCTCCGATCGATTAATGACTTTAAGCCGTCTTGTATAAACAGCGTTTGCATGCAGGGAAGAATGCGTCGCTGTTAACGTGTGATGCCTGTAATGGTGCTGGTGCTTCGCGAGCGTTCACTTTTGCCAAATTTTAAAAATAACACTCGCCACACTTGCAAAATGTGAATGCATGAAAATTTGTAGAATTTTCTCCTGAGGTTTTTCTTAATTTGTGGGCATGCCTGATGTCTTAGAAAGCTAATTAAAAACATATTATTCTGTAAAACTTATTTTATTCCACACCATAATGGTACACACGATGTCGATATCAAATGATTCAAAGCCAGGCCCAAAGTATGAAATGGAAATTTGTCTTAGAGTTCAGATGTTTACTTTCAAATCAAAGAAAATCGACTTGCTACCTCAGTTATTTTACAAAATCGTTCCGATGGTCATGCACGATTACATTAAGCTAGCGTGGCCTACAGACCTTAGCACTATTCCAAGTTTAGAAAACGTGACTGAACCTAAAAAATTCACTGAAATTTAAGTTACTGGTCTCGATCCTCACACGCTAAAAACAAACATGAAATACATAACTATATTCGAATGTTTTTAGTTCTTCCAGTATTGAAAACTGTATTTTCCGTTTTGCGAGGGTGTTTTTTACGGTTAGTCCAATATACGTTTTCTGGATCACACGTTATGTTATTCCTGAAGTATTTCGAAATTAATAGACCCAATGATTAGTTTTTAAAGTTAATGCATATTCCCCGAAACAATGGAATAATATTTTCATTAGGAAAATTTCCTCCAAAAATATGATTCGTAGTTCTTTCGTTCCAACGGAAGTTTAGAACCACGTCTCGACGATCTGGGACGGTCTTGTCCCCTCACTCTGCCCTCGCTGGAATTTTCGCTGCTGCCCTTGGCTTATCCAGCATCATCCTCAGCATCACTGGATCGCCGACTGGGNATCGCCGACTGGGCCTGGATTATCGCCGCCCTGCCGATGGAGGGGCGACACTACGATGCTCTACTGCCTCAGCACGCCTTATTTGTGCCTTATTCCAATCGAATGAAGATTCAATTATATTTACTCTCATGTTTATGCTTGGGTTTTCTCCATCAGTATTGGCATGTAAATCCTTCACATTTTCAGTGGTGGAACGGCGATGCATAAATCACTCCACGCGTCTGCTGAGCGCAACTCATCGTAAAAATTCGCTCTGCCTGCGGAGGAAGGAAGCATTCAGGTAGCCCTGTAGTTTTCACTGTGCAGCTCGTGATGACTCAATTCACGGCTCTTGAAAAATGCTTAAATAAATTAATTAATATGTAATTTATACAATGTACGCTAACTTGCAGTAGCTGCGGCTCTCTCAATCTATGCGCCTAACCGAAGTGGCTCTCATGCAAAAATTAGTGAATAAGACTGATGTAGTCTGTAGTTCTGCCTGCTTCGCAGGCTGCTTGCCCCTGACCTACTTGAGGCACAGACTCTGCTTAACTTTTTGTCAGTTCCGAGTCTTCCTAGACTTGCTGCCTTCCTGGGCGAGTCTGACGAAACTATTGCACAGAGCAGGCGTTTGAGTCTCGTGCGGCACATCTCATCGTCTGGTGCGCAGCCACTTTTCCCCTTGCAGGAGGCAGACTGGAAAGGAAATTAAAGGAAAAAACACGCGTCATAGTGTTAAATTCAAGTCCACGTAGTTAAACAACTTAAACAATTTATGTACCAAAGGCGATACCGAAATAGGTGGTTTCTTAAGTCAATTACGTCTTTAGGTCATTCATGGCAAGCTATGGTAAATGAAAGATAAGATAAGAAGATTAATACGTAAATACAAAACCTGAATTAGTATATTTAGACCGCATTGAATTCAGAAAAAAATTAAAAAATCTTTGTGCGCGTCACTCTCTAGACATGAGCTACTTCAAAAGTTTCAAATCCACCAAATTTCAGCTTACTTTGACCGTCTCCGTTGTGTGCTTCTCAGTTCACGTGTAGCGATCAGCCGTCTTGTGCTTTGTGCCTGCCATGACGCTCATTTGATGCTGTTCTTGTATTCTTGTTCACGGGAAGAAAATTAATGGCGTCTACAATAATACTATTAAAATTCATTCATTTTATGGTTTTACCAATATATGTATATGTATTTTATTTGTATATCTATGTGTGTGTAAATATGTATATATAAGTAGGTATGTATATATATATATTAGATTGTGCAGATGTGAAGAAAAATTCGTACCTGCAAATAATGTAAAGTGTGTTCAGAGTCGCAAAAAATAGCACGGCAAGCTACGGTTTACCACTGCAAGAACATTCGCATCAATTACCCATCAACAAATATTGTCCATTCAAATACAATTATCCGCAACTGAACGCTTGTTGCGGCCTCATGTTGCGTAGCTAATTTCAGACTAATATGACACTGTCACTTCGAAACCAAATTTGTTTCACCCAAAGTACGTTCAACCCACTTCACTGAAACCGACCTTAGTTAAACGAGCATTTTGAATTAACTGGTGAGAAACTTGCTCTGGCCAGCCATTTTGGCGACTTTTAGTTTGAACTGAAAAGTTCATTATCACGAAGTTACTGCCTGGCAAACACAGCTGAAACAACACCAGACCTGATGCCGACTCCTGGCCAGCAGCAGGGAGAATATTGAGGTGCTGCTGTGTGGACAGGTGTCGATTGTGCTGTAAAGCGGGGCCGGTGCTGTGTGGCGCTGTGGCCTGGCGTTCTCCATAAAATGGGGCCGGTGCTGTGTGGCGCTGTGGCCTGGCGCTCTCCATAAAACGGGGCCGGTGCTGTGTGGCGCTGTGGACTGGCGCTCTCCATAAAACGGGGCCAGTGCTGTGTGGCGCTGTGGCCTGGCGCTCTCCATAAAACGGGGCCGGTGCTGTGTGGCGCTGTGGCCTGGCGTGCTCCGCAAAACAGGGCCGGTGCTGTGTGGTGCTGTGGCCTGGCGCTCTCCATAAAACGGGGCCGGTGAGGTGTGGCGCTGTGGCCTGGCCCGCTCCATTAAACGGTATAATCAGCGGTAGAGAACGCTGCAATGCTTCCCGTTTTATTTTCACTAAAAAACTTTCTGTTCCTTCATTTCACTGTATTGAAACTTACTTTTTCGTTCAACTTTATTAATCGACGCATGCGCTCTACGAAAAAAATTACAGTATGAGGTAGTTTTGTTCAGAACAAATCAGAATGATGTCAAAGTGAACTTTTCAGAAGGAAGTTAAGCGCCAAAATTGAACGAACATGTTTTGATTAAAATGCCTTCACCACATAGTGAAGTTATGTTAAATTTTTACACTTTGCGGAAGCTTCGACAAATAAGTTGAATGTTAAACTTATTTTCTTTTTAACGTCCCATAAATTAAAAGCTATTCACGTTACATGATACTTACTGCGGATACAATTCACGAACACCGCTATAGAAAAAAATTCGCTCACATTCACATTTTTTTATACAGCAGATAGTAGAGTTAAGAGTCATGCGAGCATCTACCAAGACGTACGGATAAAAATTAATCCGAGTTATTCTTTGATTATAATCAAAGTGTTTGGTCTTAGTTATGAATAATTAGTAATAACTTGAATCAGGCATTGCATTAGTAAATAGAACGAATGGGACTAATTTTATTTGTGCGATTTTATGTTAGCTTCATATAGCGTAACTCGAAGATATACCAGATTTGAGTTAGATTTAACTTTTTGTGAGAGTAAATATATGAGTTGTGAACGTTTAATTTAAATCAATTTTTTGGGTTTCGCTCATGTCATGAAACTGTTTCATTGGATAAAAATAGCTCGTGTCTCCACACTGTAGCAATAGTGTTAGTTACAGTAATTCATCTCTCTAAGCTGTCTCGCTAATTCTAGTTTACCAATGAACTTAAACTGTGTCACCGGCACCAGTTTACCTCTATAAACCAGTTAACCAGTTTACCTCTAGGGTAACCTCTATAGCTCAAATTGACGCAGGCAACGGGATAGTATGACTCCATACTGGCAATCAACGGGATAGTATGACTCCATACTGGCAATCAACGGGATAGTATGACCCCACATTGGCAGGCTGCGGGATAGTATGACCCCACACTGGCAGACAACGGGATAGTATGACCCCACACTGGCAGGCAACGGGATAGTATGACCCCACACTGGCAGGCAACGGGATAGTATGACCCCACACTGGCAGGCAACGGGATAGTATGACCCCACACTGAGACCAGAAAATCGCTTTTTTTATTTTTAGGTCGTCCAGAACTATTACAAGTTAATTTTAGTTGGAACCACTACATTGCAATTGGATTCATACGATTCCCTTGAGTTTTTTCTCGGATATCGAAGCAAATTCATACTTTCGGACTACTCCCCAATCTTACCACAGTTTTCACCTCGGTAGAATTGAAGCTTGGATCTTGGTGCTCTCTAACATCCGTGCGGAGAACTCATTCGAGGCATGCACAAATACTTTTGAAATTTCTTACCAAGATATTAAACAAACAAACAAACAAACATCGGCCTCTACGGATGCTTTATTTCCAATTGAAGCATGATACATATCACCTTTTACATTGGTTTTTCAAATGCCTTGTAACCAACACCAGGACGCCATGACGCTTTCCCCCGGTCAAAGACCGGTACCCATTTCAGACACCTGGGTAGAGTGGGGTATTGTGCTTAGAATTTTTTTTCTCCTAAACCCAACAGAGAAAATCGCCACCAGCGCCGAGACTCGAACCCGCGTTTCCCGTACGGAGTCAGGTCCGAAAGCCCCACGGCTATGACGAGCAAGGTTAGCTGTCATGAGATAATTTTTCCTTTTTACCAGACGATTTAAAATGAATGGATAATTACTTTAAAGTGAAGTAATTTCTACAACTTTTCTAAAAATCGCAGTTTTCGCTTTACTCAAAACGACCTTGCTGTAAATTTAAACATCATTTCCATATCTTTCCCTCTAGTACATTATTCAATCCTTCTTGTGGGTGCCTAGGATAGGTGTCTTGAACTCAATGATATTCTAAATTTTAGAATGTTTCCATCCGGTGCCTCACAAGTCCCTGATGTGTTTCGAGTCCATTCGTGTTATTGAAACTTCTAATTGTAAAAACAATAAGAAAAGATTTGACTGATCCAATACTTGTGAAAATTAAACTGCTTAAAGTTGTTGTCATTTTTCGATCTTAGGTCCATTCTTCCGTGCTTTTAAACTCTGAAACTTTAAAATTAAAATAACCTAATATGTACACACCTAATCGTGTTGCGTGTTAATACACGCAGAGCAAAGACTCTGTAGCCGCGTGGTGTGTAAGAGTTTACACACATCGAAATGACGGACTGTTATCTTCAGAATTATGCGAATGTACACTGTGTACAGCGCACACACTCTAGCACACATGACTTGTTTAATCACAATTGATGACGCTCATGCTGTTTATTTTCGTGGCATCGCAATCTTTTACGGCAAGAAGGCACGACTTACATCGGGCTTTCTTTAAAGTTGCAATGTTGTGAATATTTTCATCTAATTCAACTTCATTTCCTGTCTCGAATGCCTTTAAACTTATTCCAGAACTCATGAACATTTACCTTAGAAGGAGTACATACCTGGAAATGGGCATAAATTGGGGCGTTCTTTCTTCTTCTTTTTAGGTAGAAAAACACCGGGGGGCACTGTGGGGCTCGAACCCATAACCTTCGTCTTGGTTAGCGAACTCTCTAACCACTGGGCAAAAGGGGCCTCAACCTCGGAAGTAGGAGTGAATTTCAAATGCTTCTCCAGTCATCAAAAACCTGCACATTTATTTCGCTTCCGTGAATATTCAACGAAACACAGCACAAGTGATCTTTTCAATTGCTCGAGTATACGCATATAAGTATGGAAAATGTATCATCACGGTCGGCAATGATGTGCGGGGAAAATAAACACTTACTCCTCCTATCACAAGTCTCCTTGCATAGCTCAAGTCGCAGATTGATAAGTTATATTTACCAAGCCGAGTTTGTCAATTTGATCTCCCTATTTGAGAGGGTTGACCAATGTTGCACGTGAGGAGAGACGGGTTTATTAGGTTAATTAAGGGGCTTTTAATTACTTTTTGATGGTGTGAGATACTTCGAATTGTTTGGACTGAACTAATACTGACCGAGAAACTATTCAGACCCACTTTTCTTTTATCCCCCCACTGTGTGCATTGTACAATTAATGGTAATCAATTACGACAAATCAATTGCGCTATTAATGAATGCAAAACATGTTCAAGTCATGAAAAAGTGGAAATTAAATTGGAAAATAGTTCATCATACATTTTCCTTGTGAGATAATTAATTTAATTATTATTTTTTATAAAATTCAGCTGTGACACCTTGTTGTACCTGTTTATACCACTTTATATCTTATTCTGTAATCCAAAACAACCCTTAAAGTTTGAAAGTAAAACTTTGTTTTACATTCAAATCTGTTGATGAAAATCTACTCGTAATAATACGAGGTATTCAGACCACGCTTCGGTGAGGGTTACTCACTTAAAAGGAAATTAGAACGCACGGAGAGAAATAAAAATAAAAGCAGTTTATCTTCGTTTATCTTCAACAGAACTGACGTATAAAATTATTAAAATATTGGAATTTAGAAACGTCATAGCATGAATGTCATCAGTTAGTAAACCTACCACAATATGTGAAACAACCTGACAGCCATGTCGTAACCAGCCAAATAACCTGCCATGTAACCTGCCATAAAACCTGCCATGTAACCTGCCATGTAACCAGCCATGTAACCTGCCCTGTAACCTGCCATGTAACCT
>JACJUY010017335.1:619-12222 GCA_014220935.1 Platorchestia sp. MABIK | reverse complement strand
GGGGGGGGGGGGGGGGGTCGCCGCGTTATTCCGCAGTTTTGTGGCGAGCCAGCCGCTTTCCCTCCGCCGCGTCTGCGCTCCGTGTCTCGAGATGTAGCAAAAGTGCTTATTTGTTGCAGTTGGGTAAATGTTTCTGTAATCTGCAGCAAAAGTGCTTATTTGCTGCAATTGGCTGAATATTTCTATAATCTGCCGCAAAAGTGCTTATTTGTTGCAGTTGGGTAAATATTTCTGTAATCTGCAGCAAAAGTGCTTATTTGCTGCAATTGGGTAAATATTTCTATGATGTGCAGCAAAAGTGCTTATTTGCTGCAGTTGGGTAAAAATTTCTGTAATCTGCAGCAAAAGTGCTTATTTGCTGCAGTTCGGTAAATATTTTTCTGATGTGCAGCAAAAGTGCTTATTTGCTGCAGTTGGGTAAATATTTCGATGATGTGCAGCAACAGTGCTTATTTGCTGCAGTTGGGTAAATCTTTCTATGATGTGCAGCATAAGTGCTTATTTGCTGCAGTTGGGTAAATATTTCTATAATGTGCAGCAAAAGTGCTTATTTGCTGCAGTTGGGTAAAAATTTTTCTGATAATCAAGGTTCAGTTACAATCTATTGTAGAGAAATGTATTGACTAATTTGTTCACAAGCTGTGCTCGGGCAATGCTTCTATTTGTATTAATCAAGTTCAAGACGCTGCATGTTCGAAACTTACAATGTTACAATCTTTGAAAGTATATACATACATAAGCCCAAGGAGACCAAATTTCCATTGAAAAGGTGAAATCGAAGCATCCATCACTGGAAAGATATGGAATCGTGAAGGTTGCCTGTCTCTCGTTCCACAAGGGGATATGACTGTTGTGGTATTTATAGGAAGCACCTCGTTCTCTTTTTTGGAAAACCTTTGTTATGGATGGGTAGACTTAAACTAATATTGAAATTTAAGTATAAACAAAATCCCATGAATTCTGTACGTTAAATCTGAATATGAACCATAAAAGGCATCTGCTCTGAGCATTTTACTCGTCAGAATGCGACCTTCAGATGGGATGGAGCTGTCGTATCACTGGGGGGCACGAGGGGGCAGTTTCAAAATTCAAATACTGAGAACAACGTTCAATATTTTTAACTGATGTTGACAAAGAAATAAACTATCTTCAGTCGCGCGCTCATTTCTATTTCCTGATCGGAAAACAGACAAGTATGGTGGCAGTCCCAGCTGGTGAAATAATGTGGAGCATTTCCTGTTTGTCGTAGGAAAAGCAAGACATGAACCCCGTGTTCTAATTCAAAAAATGAAGACGATGTCGCGGTTTGACGCATCTTTTTTCCTAAGCGAAGGTGACAGCCGGATTGTGCCGTAAACAGGGCGCTTGTGGGGCTGTTAAATCGAGCCGTGGGGGCTCGGCTTCGTTTGTTTACGGGAGGATGTGATCATCTGCGGCCCCGAGCTACGGAGCACGGCACCATTTCTTTGTTTTTACCGCAGCTTTTGAGCGCTACATTTCTCGTATCCCCATTTTTCTTGTATCCCCACATGGGGAATCCCCATTTTTTCAATTTTTGCTCGTACTTTCCGTGGAAGTTTTTAACTTGAAACCAAATGTGTTCGAGTGTATTCCAGTTGTGCCTTATCTTTATCTAAGGTTTTTATTTATTCATCAGCGACACGTATTTCTGTTATTCCTTGGGACAGATTCTGAATTAGATTTTACACCTGCGAGATAAGAGTTGATAATAAAGCAGGATTTACGTGTTTTGAGACCTATGAGGTTTTCGAATTTCATACGAGCATTCAAATCGGGGATGCATAAGCCACTGAAGTTGCATGCCATCAGTTGCTTCTGGTGCCTCCATATCTTCCTCGCAACTTTTCTCATATTCTTCACGTCTTCGAATGGTACACATGTGAGGCATGTTGTACATGAATGTGTACACATGTGAGGCATGTTGTACATGAATGTGTACACATGTGAGGCATGTTGTACATGAATGTGTACACATGTGAGGCATGTTGTACATGAATGTGTACACATGTGAGGCATGTTGTCCATGAATGTGTACACATGTGAGGCATGTTGTACATGAATGTGTACACATGTGAGTAGTGATGTACCGATACCACTTTTTTGACCGATACCGATACCCCGATACTTGAAAATACCGATACTTTGACCAATAATACTACCGATACCGATACTTTTACAACTATATTAAAGTAAAATCATTATATGCCCTACATGGGTGTTATAATAAAATTGTTTACTAATATATCTAATATAACAAAATTGACAATAAGATTTTCGATTAGGAATGATAAAACTGCTCTTGCTATGTTTACTAAATCATTTGATTCGTTTCCCGCACAAAGTTTTTCGATTGCGTTATCTTTCCGCTTTATTTCGTATGATACCGTTATCAGTATGTGTGAACAAACAAGTATTCACTGTTTAGCAATCTTTATTTGCCAACTGAGGTTATTATCCGACT
Source organism: Platorchestia sp. MABIK (assembly GCA_014220935.1). Classification (NCBI taxonomy): domain Eukaryota; kingdom Metazoa; phylum Arthropoda; class Malacostraca; order Amphipoda; family Talitridae; genus Platorchestia; species Platorchestia sp. MABIK. The sequence goes on along the minus strand of JACJUY010017335.1, from coordinate 9,740 downwards.
AAATTGATTAAAAATGATTTTTTTCTCCATTTACAGGCATAGACTAGTAATATAATGTAGCATTTAGTCTCAGAAATAACAGCGTGAACGCAAGTAGTATACGTATATACTAACACACACAGTGTACAGAAGCAAACATGGTTCTTTTCGGTTTGGGGGCCTGTCGAATTTTAATATTTTCTTTTCGCCAAAGTATGTATTTTGGTGTGAATAACACAAAAATGATAATCATTTTGGGGAGAAATTAATTATTAAGCCTGAAATTTGCTTATATACATATATATTTAATGAAACTACTGCGGTTTCTCGGTACGTTTTCGCCCCGCAAATTCACACAGATACGAGTCCATCATTTGTCGGTGAGTGCCTCACTGAGGTTTAATTTTTATTTTTAGACTATGCGATGCAGTCTCAATCATTTGAGTGTGTGCACCTGTTGCTGGGTTCACCAAGTTTTCACCATAATTAACAGGGAGGTGTTTGAAATTATACCCTTGGTTAGGTTAGTAACACTTAATGAATAATTTCTCCACAAAATGGTCATCATTTTCGTGTTTTTCACACCAAAATACATAATTTGTCGAAAAGAAAACATCAAAGTTCGATAGGCTCAAAAGCCGAAAAGATCTGCAAATACGCAACCAACTATAAAATTGTTCGTGAATTTTTCAACCATCTTAAACTTCTATATTAAATTTACAAAAACTTTTAAATGCGCCTTCAACTTTATTTATTTGGTTTGATTTTTGTTAGCTTGTCACAAACGTTTAGAAATGGAAATTGGGTCAAACTATGTAGGTTTTAGTTGAAAAAGTAAAATAATTTTTTGTCGCTACTGTTTTTTACTGTGTTTAAATATTCATGCTACATAGCATTCACCCACTGACCGTACATGACTCATCGGGAGTTAAAAGTAGAAAATTCAGTTAGCGGGCCTGATTAAACGCGGTAATTCAACAGTTGACCAACTAATTTACTAGGTTTGAATATGCTCTTTATTTGATTACTAGTGTGCACGGCCCGCCAAAAATGACGGGATTCAATACCTTTCTTTTTTGTACAAATTATCCAGACGTGGCTAACCAACAAATGTATTTACCATAACAGTACCCGTGACAAAAAATTTTATTGTACTTCCACGCTGGTGAAACTCGTATCACAGATACGGTCATTATGGCTACATTTATGAGCGTGACAGAAGTGAAAGAAGCGGACTCCAAACAAATAATCCAAGGGTATTGTTAGGTAGTAGCAGGACCCGTGGAAATTCTATGAACAATGTCATCGCTAAGGGGGTCTACTACCCTGTATTTTACCTAATTTGCCGAATTTTTCAAATTTCACTGTTCACGTTTCTATTGCATCTTGAGGAACGAAAATGAAAACACATTTGTGAAATTGAATTTCGAGCACATTTTCTCCTATAAAAATTTTTGATTTTTGCAATAGAAAGTTTGACTGTGGAAGGTGGTTGTGCTGGGCTGCTGCTGATCCTGGCAGTTCTTGTGCGGCCAGTGCTGCCTCTCTCGCATCCTAGTGACTAAGGGTGTTGTTTGTGGCCTGCTGTCGGCTACCCTCCCATAGGGAGGAGAGGCCTGGTATATGTATGCAATAGAAAGTTATTGTGCGAACATGATCAAAAATATATATATATTTGCGCAAAGCTTTTCCCACTCTACAATTTTTTACGTAGAAGCGCGATTGTGGTCTCATTCGGCGCGGAAGGACTGTAGGAACCTCGTAACGAAGTTTTTTTATTTGAAATTCGAACTATACAGAAAAAAGTATTGTTACAATGACCAACAATTCCGATTTTCTATTGCGAAAATCAAAAATTTTCATAGAAGCAAAAGTGTTCAGAATTCAATTTTACATATCTGTATTCATTTTCGTTCACCTAGTTGCAATACAAATGTGTAAGCTGAGAATAGAGAAAGAATTTTGGATTTACCTGGGGAAGAAACTTTTGGACAAATGTAACAATAAATTCTTTTTCTAATTCAAAATTTAAAAAATCCTATCTTACGAGGTTCCTACAGTCCTTCCGCGTCGCGCTTCTACGGACTGCACAATCACGCTTCTACGTAAAAAATTGTAGAGTGGGAAAAGTTTTGCGCAGGTGTATATATTTTTTCTTATGTTCGCACAATAACTTTTTTCTATTGCGAAAATCAAAAATTTTTATTTGAGAAAATGCGTTCAGAATTCAATTTTACATATCTGTATTCATTTTCGTTCCTGTAGATGCAATAGAAACGTGAACAATGAAATTTGAAAAATTCGGTAAATTAGGTAAAATACAGGGTAGTAGGTCCCCTCAAGCTAGCTGGACCCGTGAAAAAATTCCGCCGATATTACTCAACCTTTCCTGTCCTAACCTATCCTAACTGAAGCTATCCTGATAAAATATCACACATCAATACATGTAAGGCCCATCTTTCAATAATACACTGATATGTTCGGTCTCCATGATACCGCACACTCAGACATCCATGTTTCTTAAGAAGCGGACACCAAACAAATATATGAATAAAAATTTAAATAAACACACAACGGGTATCATTAGGTTAGATATATTTCCTTTCACGATTTATGACTTGCATTTTCATGATAAAATACGTATTATTGGAAAGTGTCGGTGAAGTATCTACCGAATTATGCCGAAACCGATACCAGTGAAAATGACCGATACTGCCGATACCGAAACATCGGTACATCACTACATGTAAGGCATGTTGGACATGAATGTGTACACATGTGAGGCATGTTGTACATGAATGTGTACACATGTGAGGCATGTTGTACATGAATGTGTACACATGTGAGGCATGTTGTACATGAATGTGTACACATGTGAGGCATGTTGTACGTGAATGTGTACACATGTGAGGCATGTTGTACGTGAATGTGTACACATGGGAGGCATGTTGTACATGAATGTGTACACATGTGAGGCATGTTGTACGTGAATGAAGGCTGTAGCTCGAATTCAGTTATCTATGATATCAACATGAACTGTCTTTTTTAACACTGAGAGAAAACGTTGGCTTCTGTTGCTTCGTTCAGGAATTTTCATCACAGTGATCCTGTTAGCAATAACATTATCAGTGTAGTGAAATATCTTATATCTTATAATTATGCAATGTGTAGCTGGGCTAGTTTGAGGTGGAACACGGAAAGCTGCGATAGACATTGGAATGTTTGGTAGATCAAGTGTCTTCACCGTTGAACGGCTTGAGAGGGGAGAAAATTTGTCGTATCGGGTTCGTCGAGGCTGCCATTTATCCCTGCTGGCTCAGGCATACCTCGGGCCCACCACACACACAAACACAACACACGGCGACACAACACACACACAACGCACACAAAACACATCAACACACGCGTCGAAGCAGCTTCAAAGCGTGAGAAAGAGTTCAGAAATCTTCAGAGGACAAAGGGGGCGTTACCCTAAGTGAGCGCTCCGTCTCAGCCATTCATGGACCTGGAACAGCGTGGGTGCTTATGCGGCGTACGATATGCACCAATTAGATTTCGAGACGTCAGGACAAGGAAGAATTTCACCAATCAGGTTTAAAATGCTGTCTTCATAACCGTGAAGATTCGAGAATGTTCTAGAAGGAACGAAGTAGAACGCATAAAAGCAGTACACAAGAAGAATCGGGAGGATTTTTCTCTCGGTGACATAACAGGAGAGGTGCACGAATTTGGAGTGCGAGGCTGGGGGTGCCGGCAGGTTCGCCGGTACACCCCGGCATATCAACAATTCAGTATAAACCCCTTTGAAGCGTCAAGATTTGCAAAAACAAAGATCCTCAGCGGTGCAAGTGTACGCTGATGAGATCTACGAGAGGTCTTTTCGCTGGGTTTTCGCAACGAGAAGTGCACAGTTGGAGTGCACGGAAACGAAGCGCGCTGGCGTTCGCCGGTGTGCAGTGCAAAAGAGTACCAATATCTCGACATCAACATCGAAACTTCCAGAAGACAAAGTCGAAACCAGCAGTTGTTGAAGTATTGACTTACAACAGGAAGCCGCTCGAAGTACAACAGCTTCACGGCGATAATCGGCAAGTGCAACGAGGCAATGACTTTAGCGAAAGCAGTCAGCTTGTTTCTACAAGAACCCCAAATCTTGGAGGCAATTCCAGCATGCCTCCCGGAACCACGCAATCACGAAGATGCAGTCATACAGCATCAATAAGGTACAGTGATCAAGCTCCTTCGGTACTCAAGAGCTGTGAACGTGTTGCAGTTTAAGCAGCACCGGCGAGGCAGGCAGCACCAGCCGGCCGCGGGCCAGAGAGCATCAGCGAATGTCAGGTCTGATCAGCTGGACATTCGCACATTTTTCAAGCACTCAGTGGAAGCAGAGTGCGCCTAACATCAACGACGCATCACAGGAGAGCTAGGGATTCCTTTTTGGTGTTGCGAAATTGAAACAGTGATAAAAGTGGGAGTTAGGTACGAATCAGCACATTGGAAAGTGCTTTAAAATGGCGCCATTTTGTGAAATTAGTTTTGTTTTTAATTGTGATGTTGAGAGCTTCACATTGTGCGTAGTGTAGATTTAAGTGTTCCACATTTTAACACCTTGTGTGAGTCAAGGGTTTAATCTCTTTTAAATTGTCCCCATTTTTATTTCGTGCGTACGCTAGCCCAGCTATTAATTATTTTCTTGTTCTGGTTTATTGTGAGTAGATCTCCTTTCGGTAGTCATCATGAAAATTTTGTGCAGGGTTAAATATGCAACCGTTGCGGGCGCTTATCATAATTCGAAGCGCACATTTTTCATTGTGGGTGTCTTTTTGTGTCAGAGTGTTTGTTGCCAAGTATCACCTTTTAACTCGCGTGTTCAACGGTAAAATAAATATGTTCATTCTTTCAAATTTTGTCGTTATTATCCATGCTGATAAATTAAGGTAAACTCGTGGTGCAACTATGCTAACACTGCTGTTTCTAATTTCCCTCCTTTTCTGTCATCCATTCTCTTCCTGTGTATTTCTATCTTTAATTTCCCTTCCCCTAAGACTATCGAGGTCGAAATCCCTCAATCGGTAACGAGAGGCCGACAGGCCTAGCCTCGTATCGTAACATCAGACTTTAATATGCTGTTTATTGTTATTTCTCTCCACTCTCTAATTCGAACAACTTTGCTTTTCTTTTGCGTTGACCTCATAAATAACTGGGCAAGAAATACAAGCGTCGTGCTAAGGATAAGTCAAGCGTTAGAACAACTTTTTAAAATCTGCAGCGCTTCTCCTTTGTCTGAAGCCCCCACGCTGACAACTGCGGCGTCTTCCAGTTATTCCTAATAAAAGAATTTGTTATAAAGCGTGCGTGTACTGAAGTTTGTACCCCTCAGGGGGACACAACTATTGCATCTGTGGGAATTAGCGCTCCCGGGGGAAAATGTGTGAGGACCCGAGCTGAGAGTTAGGTAGGCCTTTTTTTGTTGAAATGAAATGTTTAGTTATGTTAAGGAACAACTTTTTTCGGTTCACTGCCGTCCTGTTTTGTTTTGTTTTGTTTTACTACTTTATTCTCCAACTTCTATCTTGGTTCATAAACTTCTTTCTCTGTTTTTATGCCATTTCTGCATAGATTCCGCGTTCCCTAAACTCCATAGTAAATGATGCCTTCCTTCTTCCTCTCTTTGAATCGCCTTAGTTGCGGATAAGGAGGCTTAAACTAACTAATAAACCAAACTGAAGTTTGTAGAGTAACAGCCCCTGAGTGGCCACATCCCCTCGTGCTGTAGTTTGGAAGCCTCCCAATTGTGATGTGTGCGCAAATAACGTTGATTGGACGCCTTACTGACTACTGTGTTAGGTCAAACACTGAGTTGATTGTGATACAAAGATGTGCTTGCGATCAGCCTGGATATTGTTGTGCTCTATGTGCAATACTACGCAAGTCAATTGGCTAACTGTGCGAGTAACTAGGATGTGAACAGTTTTCTATGTTGTTAAGTCGCAAACCTTGCCTGCTCGTTTGTCGAGTTCTAGACTCGGCCTGATGTTATGTCAATTTGTAAATCTGGCCTGTTGTATAGCCTAGTCGGAAGCTTGGCGTGCTGTATTTTATAATCGTATACCCGACCTGTAGCGTAGTCAGGTTCTCACCTCGGTGCAGTTGATGAACTGAGAAATTGCGAAGGCATTCGGGTGCATGAAGATAAGGCCCCAAGATGGCCCACAGCCCCCACCACACCTCCCATTGGAGCGGGTCTGCAGGCCGGCCCAAATAAGGACACTCACACATGCCAGCACCGCTAGCCGGGCTGACCTCTAACCCTTCAGAGAAGATGGTAGCAGACCAGCTGGCTGAGGCCATGTCATATCTCACCTCTTGCTATTCCCTTAGGTCGCCTCAGGGAACTTCGCTGGTCCGTGTGGCCTGCACTCAGGCTCTAACCTTCTTGATATAACCTCGAGGTGTCTTTGGTTGCGTTTAGCAAATTGCATTCATGGAGCTGTTCGTGACGTCGACGCTGATTTTGTAGTTTAAGCCCCTGTGTCTCGACCTGCTTTTGTTATGACCAGTGTCACCTGCATTTCATTTTATTTCAGTTTATCTATCACGAGCAATTTAGTGATCATTTGGACGGCTGTCACGAAACGAAGAGAGGGGTGGCGTCTGGCGCCTTCCCCCCTCAACGCATTCGTAGTGAGGAATTTCAACCTCATAGTGAGAGAGGAAACGGAAAATTCAGAGCGGAAGAAACACAGACGAAGGAATGATAGCACAGGTAGGAAATTAGAGACAGAGTAGCCACTGATCTGCTCACCTACTTCAGTACCTCAGGTCAACACGGGAAAATAAAAACAATTAATTGCACATTTTATAATTGATTTATTCAAGTCTGCTAATGAACACATGAATCATATTGATGACAACGAATATTGAAACAAAGCGGGACACAGAATGCGATAAACCCACACTGGTGCGAATTCTAACTTCTGCGTTACGATTGACCATCAAGAACAGTATTACCTACAAATGCCGCAAGCATACCAGCGAATGAATTCACATCACTATTCCTAAAGCTTGGCGTTTTGCAAGATAGTTCCTAACTCGGTGCCTCAAACGCTTGTTTCTCGCGGCTAATAAGCAATACTAAGCGCGCTTGCACTCCATAGTTTGCAACTTTCCTGTACGTAGATCGCCTGCCGATTCCCCATTTGCGCACAGGGATTCTCCTGAAGCTCACTCCTGCTCGCGTCATCTTGCATCAACCAGTGTGATGCAGTCTTAAGCTGCAGTTCGTTGAGCCACCCAAACCCTGAGAACAAGGAGCATATAAAGTACTTTGTCCCCTTAAGCCTTCATTCCCTGTAATTGGTAGTTAATAAACCCCTTAAAATTTCACGAGATTCCCCACTAGATTCCTACCGAACAGAATCATTTTTATCTGAATGCATAATGAAAAACACAAGGTCATATTACTTCAGAAGTCTAGCAGTAGAATGATCTACATGACCGACAAACTGGCGTGAATGCTCTACTTGACCTTTAACATGAATTCCATATGTGAAATAACCCCATATTACCCCAGATTAAAAAATGAAAATCAAAACACCCTGCTTGAGAACAAAATGACAAAAACAAAAACATTGCCCTTGCTTAAGGCTGTAACCCAATTTCTGATTGCTGACTGTACTAATCGTCTAAGAACAAAAATTAATATTCTGATTGATTCAAAATCCTATCACTTCTTCCTAACACACAAAGACTTGCTTACCTCCCCTCTGCAGCTCTCTGGACCTACATCTTTCACGGTACCAAGCAAATAAAACCGGCTCCTACTTCGCTATCCTTATATAGGTCAACCCATGCCTGACGCGCACGGTTGTTGTGTGGAGACCCCGCGAAATTACAGCTTCTCCCATTGGCTCGCCCTTGCGCGTCACCTCTCATGCTGACGTGTCCCCTCGCTCCGATCTAGTATTACTACACTCAGCCCTCTCAAAAACTTTTTAGAACCCCAAAGTCCCTTGTTTCCTTTACTCGAAGAGAATGAAATTTAACACTCTATTTTTCTATGCTACGCATCTGTTTAGTCCTCGTCTTACTATGTATGCATTTTTACGCACTAGCTTTCAATACAGCTCCTAGCTCCTACGTGCTCCCCCCTTCTCCTGAGGTAAGGCACTTACCTATACCCTCTCTCGGTCCGCAGCCGCGCTTGGCTGTTATTTCGCGCGCTTTTCTGCTGGCATATATATATATATGTATATATTTATATATACTACCTGCTTAACATGTATCATAACACGGCGTTAAATGAAAATATGGGGGCATAGTTAGTTGCATGTTTTTCTATAATCTGAACCGATGAGTTTCCTAGGAAGTTATCAGTTGAAAATGGCGGAAATTGTTACAGGTTACATTTAACTGCCAGACAACCGTTCCGTCTGAACCCAAGTATCTCAGAGACGAAACTTTACTCATGTTATTGTAGTGTTTTAAATTGCATTGGAAAAGCATAAGTGTAAACGAACTTTTTTATGTTCATGCTGACACTAGCACTGTACTCATTGTCAGTAACGTTGAAGTCCTCTTTTATTGTAGACTCCATCATTGCCTGAGTTGGAGCGATCGAAGTTTGTATAGTCCGTTACAATACGCACAATTGTGCGTGAAAGAAGTATCCATGTTGCTTTTTTCACAAAGTAATCTAATTTATCTGAAAAGTTACACACAAGTAGACAGGATTAAAGAATAGTATCAAAATTGATTTATAAGAATGAAACCATTGATAAAACTTCAGAAAAGGCTTTTTTGTTACTTTGAAGAAGCCTTTTTTATTCGCCAAATTGTTTGATTTGACCCACGGAGGCTTTTGAATGTATCGACAACTCGTACACCTGAATATCATCTTGCTTTGTTGTGTTTGCTGCCCGTCATAGCGCCGGAAACTGTGCGCCGAACCTTGAAATGCGTCGTCAATACGCTCGTACTTAGTGATGAAATGACGCCTTTGTCGCCCTATGGAGATGTATCCTCTCATTTCGCCCTATGGAGATGTACCCTCTCATATCGCCCTATGGAACCGTTCCCTCTCATGTCGCCCTATGGAGACGTTCCCTCTCATGTCGCCCTATGGAGACGTTCCCTCTCA
>JACJUY010017334.1:0-12223 GCA_014220935.1 Platorchestia sp. MABIK | reverse complement strand
TAATGACCTATAATAAAAACTGTTATGAGCATTAAAGGGCCCTGATCTGTCACACGATCTGCCATGCCCTGACAATTGCAGGGATCTTTGATTGGACTGGTGACTGAAGCCTGTTATTCAGAGCTGTTGTCACTTCCGTTCGAGAGTTACGAGATGATTGTCGGTATTTTGTAAGAATCTCTTGCGCCATGCTGGATTGAGGCTATGGGCGTCAATAAAGTTTAATCTTTTCAATATGCGAATGCAATATTTAGGAAAAAATTAAACAATCATGAGGCAGGATGCAGTCGCAAGTGTTTATTGTTAATTCTAACTTTTATGAGACTTCAGCTTTAATATAGATATGTTGATGCATGAGAGATGGCCCTGTGATGAAATTTCGCTTCGGATGAAGAAAGGAATGCGAATAAATTTCTTCTACATTTTTCATCATAGGTAAGCGTGCGACGGTGAAACTCGTTTACATGACGCTTCAGTAAACATGTCTTAGGTAATTCACCAACATTTCCTACATCTGCCATGGTACCAGGCAACAATGCAACAAAAGTATTGAAATCGCCTTCTCATTTATATATGTCGTAAACATTACTGTCCTGCATGATTCTAAAAACTACTTCACCCCGTCTTTTTACAGTAGATACCAGAGCAAGCACTGAAATCTACAAATGCGCCCAAAGCATCAGAACACGATAAATTATTTCAAAGAAGTGGCTTGCATTTCCAACTGCGACAAATAGAATAAAGCAGCGTGACCTCCCATGACCAGACGAGTCCGGACAGAACGCATGGTGGAGCGGAGGAGTCAGTCTCTCGCTCTGGAGCTTCAATAGACTATGGCAAGAATGTGAAAGACCAATTTGACATGAGAAGAAAACGTTCGAGAAGTCGTCAATATTGACAGCGTGAGATTGACTTTTTCATTTAGAGCAACATCTTTAAGGAAAGCAATCGAGGAAAATTTTCGATGGCCTTTGGGAACAATCTTCCAATGCTGGCTACAACAAAGTTCCTTACAACCATCAAGGATGAGTTCCAATTTCAGTTAAAATTTTATTGGTCGTATGAGACAACTTCAAACTTGTTGGTCGATATTTCATTTTGTGCACATATGCAGCCACGTGACTTCATTCAACCCAGCCTTGCTCTCGCGTGCTTCCTGCGTGAACTGAGGCTGAAGTTTAGACTCATTTGCGGGAATGACGGACGAGTTCTTGGCTGCAACGCGGAAACTGAAACTGAGGAGATGAACTGCGTTTCGGTAGAATAATCGGGCGCCGCCTTTAGAGAGGAATGTGATGCCTTTAGAGAGGAATGTGATGCCTTTAGAGAGGAATGTGATGTTCCAGTGGAGGTTTTAATGTGCGATCAAAGAAAGCCGTCATGTTTCCTTGCTGGAAAGTGTGTATGTTCCTCTCAAAGTAAATGCCAAGCAAATTATATTCTGATCGAACCTAACCCATTCTAAAATGGAGAGACAACCAATTGGCGGAGGCATGACTCCACGTACGGGAATTTCGATTAGAAAGAATGACTTACTTAAGGATTTTTCAGAGAGGTGTCATGAGTGTGAGGAGAACGGGTAACCATTCGAAGTGATGACCCTCATCTGCAAGGTGATCTGGTGAGAAGGGTGACCTAGATGTGGGTGGTGATCGGACGATGTCATTAGAGATAGGGCGTAATAGCTCTTCTCTGCCGAGTAAGAGAACGCAGCTGCCACTGGGCGGAAGGGTTGGTGAAGGTGTTCGATTTTTCTCAATAAAGGAAGGAAACTTTTTCTAAAAAATTTCGGGTTCTAATGGTAAGTTATACCACATGAAGTTACAACTTATCAGTAGTGAGCCCTTTTATACTGGAGCACAATTTAGTGAGTTTTTGGTTCCCAATGCATCGCGAAGCAATGAAGGGGCGTCGAAAGAACAAACTTATTATCTTATCTGCCACAACCTTCTGTTTTGCTTCTTGCCGAGATGATACTGAATTGGCAGTTGTCACACCAATCCTCGGCAACCGCATCCAGTGTTTTAGTTCATGAATAACTACGCATAAGGTAAATAAAGTCGCCTAATTCATTCCACCAGCAATTCGCCACTATCAATAAGGTAGCATTGTAGCGTCTGTAAGGTTAAGGGCTGAAATTTGAGATTCTCGTAACCGTTGTTTGGCTGGGGAATTTTGTCCATCTTAAAGAACGGACCATCATTTCACTTTCTGCGCAATCGGCCATCCCGCGCTGATGTTAGTAGTTAAGTCAGAAAGCTGTTCCTCTTCCGGTGTTGTGAGCGTCGCATTCGATGTCACTTGTATATGCATGAGCTGCTCATTATTTCTAGACTTACGCTGCTAAAGAGAACATGATGTCGATCATGTCGTGAATATTACCTTCATGTATCATTTATTTTCACCTATAATTTTTTATTATTCATTCTACTTCGTGAAAATACACCGGTAACTCAGTTATTAAACTAAATCATACCAAATAAATGGCCTAAAAACTATCGTAGACTTCCAAGTTTCCAATTGAGCATTATACCACTTTCAAATTTGGCTAGTTCTTATTTTTATGAAAAATGTAAATTCGTACAATAAAATACAAATATTTTTAATTGATGAACATATTTTCCATTTTGAACAATTGTGAAATCGTTCACTGTACAGTTCGAAAAGTGAGGCAGCAGTCAATATCACTTACATTTCGTTTCCTTGAGCTGTTTACCAGCGTCTCCTAATGCACTCCACGAACGCATTTTAAAAATGAACCATTTTCAGTCGTGGGTTTTCCAGCTGACTATGAGAAATAACACATAGCTTTCATTCTTTTAGAAGGGTAAAATTTCATCAGGCACATTTAGTTTCCTAACAACTCATTTCCGCCCTAGCTGGAAAAAATAGGTGCTTTCCCATATTATTCTGAAACTCTTTTAATTTTTCCTTCAAATTTCAGTGTTGCTCGTATTCTAAAGTTGGAATATTTCAAAATTAAAAAATGGTTGATTTTCCTCATAAAAACCATTGTTATGAAATAACAAATCTCGTGCGTTTTAGTAGTTAAATGTTCTATTCAGAGAATTTGTTGTAAAACACTTATATCTGCAAAGCGCGACTACCACATTTATATCTATCCTAATGTTTCATACTTTACCATTCATGTGTAACTTCCCATTTTTACTTCTGAGTCTTGTCAGCACAAAATTTTCATTTCACTTGTGCGATGTTAGTCTCTGTTAAATTTTTCTTCAGTTCTTATTTTTATCACGGTTGTTGTCGATAGAGTCTGCCGCTTTGGGATTTTTATCTCTAATTTGTGTCTGGGTTCCTGGGTTTTTGAACTATATACAACTGCGCCTCTATGAATATATCAAGAAAGACACCTGTAGATTTGAGTAAAGGTTTTTGTCATAATAGCATAACCTCAAATTGAATCGAATTCTTATCCCTACATTCTCCCCAAGCGCCAGCTGCTCCAATGTACTGATAGCCTTGATGGCTTCACGATACGTTTCATTGCTTGTAGAAAAAGCGTTCTTAGTTAATAAATTTCAGATTCAGAGGTCGAGGGGGCAAGTTTGGGCGGGAAACTGTGATAATTTTGGTAGTATAAATGGTTTAAAATTCCACTCAGTCCCGTGATTTATGAAAGGAACTCAGGCCCTGATAGGTCAACCGACAAAAACTAGTCGAAAAATGCAAAGGTGCCAATCGAAATCAAAACAGGATACGAACCATAGGAATTTATGACTCCTTATTCTTTGTCAAACTCCAAGGTTCATCAAACAAGAGACTCCTACGTATAGCTCCGTCTCGAAATTGACGCTTAAACTTGACTGCAGAGTTCAGTGTCTTACTTAAATTATTTCACCTTATTTGAAGAATAAAGAAGAAGGATTTGGAATTAAGAATTCCTGCAAAATCCCACGTTTCATTTAAAATCTAACTCGTTTTAAACATAGGGCGAACGTTAACTAGAGCAAGATGCTACGTACGTTTCACAAATGATGCTTTTTTATCTCGTAAACTTGAAATGAATCTAGCTTTACTATCAATAGTAATTCGCGGATCATTTGCTCGCTCTGGGGTAAAAAATCGAAACAGAAAACAAGTGTCCTTGTTTAGCCAAACTGAGGCATCAATAGTGAGTTACTCCTGTATAATGTGTTGTCTTAACTCACAACTTATCGTTTGATTGCAAATAATAACAAAAAGTTAAGCACGAAAGTGGGCGCACTTGCTAAGGCTGCAGTCTAATGACACCCTGCATCAGCGAAGGATACAATAACAGCGTAGTTCCAATGCACTGCGTAATAAAATGTGCGCCCTCTAATCACACCTTCGCGATACATCAGCTTGTATTCAATTTTCTCATGAGACAAAACCTCACAGCACAGCTTACACGGTCGAAAAATTTTATACCTTGGCTCCCTTGAAATACAAAAGTTACCATTTGGATAATTGGAGCCCCTTTCTTTGGCCGTGAGGCATCCGTGCTGCTCCACTCTCACTGCCATGCGTCGTGAACTTGACCTGCTTTTGTTTACTGGCCCGTCTTGGTGAGGCGGCCGAGCTCGTGTCTGTGCGATTGTGCCATGCAATACTAACCATTACAAATCGTCGGCTCTGAGAGGAAGAATTTTGATGCTCGAGTCGGATCATGAAAGGGAATTGTATGAAGTTTTAGAGTGTGGGGCGAGACGTGACACGGCGCCTGAAATTCAAAAGAATGAAAACAAATGCGGAATGAAATGATGCGCTTCCTTCGTTAGTGTCCAGGATTGGAATGTCGGATTCGAGTGCGGGGGTATTCATCGGTGGTATAATGAACTGTGCCCAAGAAATATTCATATAACCCTGAAAGAAACGTGCTTTGATCTTCCGTTCCTGTTTGGTTGGATAAATAGTATTATATTGAAAAATAAAACCCTTCAACCAGAGTTCCGCTCACTTTTGGTTCCTCATTATGGAAGACAAATAAGGGAATTTAAAGAGAAAGTTTGAAAAATGCGCCTGCGATTTATTCAAAAGACTCTTGCTGTAGAACAGACACATCCCACTGGCAAGACCTGCATCTTCGATTGGTGAAATTAAAATGAAAACAACGTGAAAAAGTTAGAGCTCAGAACGACATTGCTTAAGAAGTTTTCAAATTATTATATATTTAAAGAATATAACTGTACTAATTTGATATTAAGTGCGTAGTCTTGTTCACACATTTCATTAATTCTTATTCTTACTAGCGCGTCACACCCTTGCTTATGGTCTGTGGTGTACGTGAGACGGTGGATGCAAATTGTGGCCGTCATCTCCGCTGGAGGACATTTTATACACAACAGATAATTTCCTGCAAGCTGCATTGGTTGCTCCAAACTACAAAAAATTTAAAAATGTTTCAAGGTTAATGTGGTATTTGTATTCTGTAGAAAATATGATACGTAAAATCATCGAGAGAATGGGAAATCCGTGAAAGGACCAAACTAACGAGCGCAACGCGTCATGTTGGGCTAGTAGGAAAAAGTAAAATAATCGGAAATGAACAGAAAAAAAAATCTATATACACTGCAACGAATAATACGTTTCATTGTTTCAGTTTTTTCAGGTTGAGATAAATTCTTTCCTGACCTAATGTCCATCATGACATCTAAATTTTTTCATAACTAAATGCAAGTTATCGATGAGCGCCAAAAAATGTTATCTTAACTTTAGCTCATCTTATTTTATGCTGGCATTTTATTTGTCATTCAATATATATATATATATATACTTACGTGCTCTTCAAGGAGAATTAAAATTAATTTCATGATCAATTTCATGGAATATAACTGCCAACGACTATCAAATCCTGTAACTCCTCACTGACTAGGTGTCACTTCCTTCAGAGGTCAAGTACAATCGATGCCGGAATGATCCCCGCAGAATGATCCTCTCGTTCAATCATTCTTACTATACAATTTTAATCAAAACAAGTACTATAAAAATCGACAGCGAGTGCAAGTGCAGTCAATAGGAAGATGAGAAACACGGGAGACTTGGACGTTGAGTGATGCTTATATAAATGTACGGAGGAGTAAGTTGGAATGGCCACCTTCTGCATTACGCGTACGTTTGAGAAGTGTCACTTCGTGGCATATATTCAGATGAAAATAAATACCAATAAATGAAATTAGCCACCCAGGATATGGTGGGGAGTGACGTAAATACAAATATTGTTACACTCACTTATTGCTCGATGTCTCTGTGTGTTCATTACATAACTCAAAATTAAGACATAATCGGTATTCATAAGTTTTCGTTTTGCCACAGTTTTTATTTCTACGGGAATACTACAGCCAAATCCCTCAATATGTCGGTTTCTCGATTATTGTTGAGGTTTCCATTGTGTTAACAACTCGTATGAGGTAAATCGGGGTATAAGAAGCTTTCCGTCACACTCATGCGAAGAGTACAAGCAGTGGAACTAGTATCCCTGCAGTGTACATCGCCACAAAACAAGGATCCTTTACCAAAATTGGATTGGTTTAACTAAATAAAAATTACAAAAGAGTTATTTATAAATTTAAAGTGGTTCATAAAAATCCCACTCACTTGACCAAGCCTGACAGCCAACGTTGACGCAACGGTTTTAAATGCCATGCTATGTTGCGACAACTGTACACATGGCAAAAACTGGGAAAGGCCGGAAAGTGTTGGAATTTCCTAAAGTTTTACCTGAATGGCATTGTAATGCAATCAATTGAGGAATCGTAACGGACTAGATTGTTGTGGACGCTCCCAGTGGGCCTGACGGGATTGCAGTGACGAGTACGAGAGCAGAAATCATGTTGATAGCAAGCAATATTTATCTATTTTTCGAGACAAACCCACAGTGAGAAAAGAAACGGCACCTTGTGTGCATGGGTCGCCAACTTCAAACTTGGGGATACTCCGAAACGGTTGGAGATTTTTCATGCTGCTGTAATTCCAAATTTCATTTTAGAGCCTGTAGTTGAGCAAATATTGAAGAGCTGATCAACGAACAAGAGACTTTTTTTTTCAGAGCACGCTTAGTCTCTCCAGTCATCCTACACAAATATTTAGGTTATGCATCCTATGGTAACGATGACATTTTCTTTATCATTAATTGTGTTGGAGAAATGTGATGATCAAACTGGCTTCGTTGTTACATGGCTCTTTATTTTTCGTATTAGTATGCGTATGGCCTTATTGCGCACTTTTACGTGTTCCTAGTTTATCTGTTGTACTACTTGGAATTTAAGGTGTTTTTTCAATTGAGTAGCTGCATACTTCAAATTTTTAGGAACCCTTTCCAAAACTTCTTTATCAACGATTCTAATACCTATAAAAAACGACAGCACCTCGCACTAGTTAAAGCGTAAAGATTACCCCATGTTTAAGTTAAATTTAGTAAAACGGCGCGGTACATACTCAAATGGTAAATTAAAGAGCTAATATGACCCTGATAACACGGTCACGCAGAAATAATGAATCAAGATCAATACAAAAAAGGCCGGATTGTAGACAAGGCGCCCAAGCAGCTGGAAACAGACGAGGCATTGTCTCGGCATGTCGTGCAAAAACTGGGGACACGCACGACAAGCTCTCACATCGCGTGTATTTACTTAATTAGGCTCAAAAAAGGTCATCAAATCCAAAGCTGCTGCACAATTAATTGAAGTTAGCTCGAACCATGTTGAGTTCTGAGAGAAATTTTTCTCATAGCTTACGGCCGCTTACTAATGAGGGGCTGCCCAGCATGTCGCTCAGAAGATGCTCTGAAAAATAGAACGGAACGTTGGTTTCTCTGGAGCCATCAATATCAACTGGAAAGTGCTCGGCTTCTCTGGTCCAAGAGTTCGGTCCAGAGCAGTGTAACATTATTGGTATCGATGTTTGAAAAGATTTTATTATAATTATTCCAATCTGACTGCCAGGAATCTCACAAGTTAACGGGAAGGCAAGACATTGATGTTGAAAGATACTTAGGCCTTTCAATACTCTCAAATTGATTCATAAATTGTGGTGAAGAAAAAACAGCATTTGTGACTCAAATTTTCATATTTTAGTTGTTCATTAATTCCAATCGTGAGCGTTATCGAAGAATGATACTTCACACGCTTTTTAAAAGTTTGAATGTGGGGCTTCATTCAATAAAAACAACTACACCTAATTACTTTTCCAACATCGGGGGAACTTCGCTCGATAAAATTTTTTTTTTTGTAATATTTGTATGCTGGGAATAATGAATTTTAGTTTCTCCTTAGATGGGAGATCATGCACCTAAGCCCCACCATATGAGCCTCACAGCACTGAGGATGAAAATGCTCTCTACTGCACTCGTATACCATTGCATGTCTTCAAACCAAAAAAAGATAAAAAAGTGTGCCCAAGCATTCACGTGCAAATGAGAGGATTTGATTACAATTTGTTTCTGATTCATCATGTTTTGAGATCAAAGGTAAAATATCATTTAACTCTGAAAATTTACGTGCTCTTCAAGGAGAATTAAAATCAACTTCATGAAATATAACTGTTAACAATTATCAATTCCTGTAACTCCTCACTGACTAGGTGTCACTTCCATCAGAGGTTAAAAGTGCGCTCAAATTTTGATTTCCCAAAGGTTCCGACGATGATCTCTGGCTTGAAGCCCTGGCCAGCCAGGTCAGGCGAGGCACCAGGTGCCGTCCATCTCACCACGATAATGTCGCATGAATCCAACAATAATTGCCAAAAGCTGCGCGCAAAAACTGCACCTCTGCCTCTTTGTGACCACTCATTCAACAGCAGCCCTGGTGCTGATCCGCCATCCTAATGTACACCAACGAGTGAGCTTTTGTATAAATTATCTGTCTCAAATAAATCAGCTTTTAGTAATCCAGAAAGACCATGCACGCGTTTAACACTTGTAGGTTTATTTCAAACTTAGCAGAGCTTAGCTCCTCCACACGCTTGGTTTTCTAGCATCCTCCGTCAAAGGTTCTTTCAAGCCTTTGAAGATTTGGTGCAGTCACTCCTAAAACGACTGGCGTGGAGAAAACGTGGAGCAAATGTAAAATTCGAAACAATTGCGCAAAGAACACACAACGTCCAAATTCAACTCTGTAGTTAAGAACAACTTAGTTAAATTGTATGATTTTGTTAGTGCATATTCAAAAGAAAAATATCTGAAAGGTTATACACATCAGTTTTTAAAAAATTACATCATCGTCAGTTAGGTCAGTCGAGGTTTTGTTTTCCTGTACAGTCGTATGAGACTAATGTTTATAGAAAGTTCGGTGAACACTGTAAGTATTCGCTGTAAGTCCCTCCACTTAGGCATAAGTGAAATTTAATAACGAAGAGATGGACAGTCGTTCCAAGAAATTTTCTGCAAGGTAAGGCTTTCTAATTACAGAGATCATCGCGATACAAAAATAAAAAAAGATGTTTGTGTTCTTGGTGTTAGAGGACTGTTTGAACAAATTAGTGCATGTGTTTTGCTCCTTTCAAAACTTTTGATTCAATGAAGTCCGGTTGCGGCCTTCGCTACCGGCCTCTGCTGCTGCCGTTGAACCTCGAGTCTGAGGTGGAAATGTGGGCCTCAAAATTCCCTCGCGGTGAACGGTCTTACAGATAGTCACCTACGCCTATATTTGCTGGCAAATTTAAAAAAAAATATTTGAATTTCTTCGCTCGCCTTCACTGGGGTTGCTAGCTGAAAATAAAAAATCCCGCAGCTGCGAGTGCTCTACTTATTGGGTTAAATTTTGAAGTTCAGTTCATGTTTCCCTGTGCATCCATCGAGAAATAAAACATAGTAAGAAACCATAACAATTGATTCAGTGAAATTGTACATTTTGGTACATTTTTATTCCAATAGACCCAATCAAACTCAAAAACAAAATTGGGTTTCGGTCGCAATCCCTCTTATAAGAGGCAGAAGATAATTGATTGAGTCGTGGCTGTAGCCAGCTTGCCCTTGTCTCATTACTATGCCTTCTCAAGACAGGAGGGAGAGATGTGGGGCTGTCGTTGAGGCTGCGAGGAAATGCTTTTCATTTTGCGTCTGCAACAAATGCCTAATGCTCTCACTGCATGAAACTGGCAGAGCAAAAACTTGACGCTCGAATTCAACAAGACCTTGGCAAAGATTTCTCTCCTGAGTTTGCACTCGCAATCCAAAAGTTTTCTGAAAGCTGAGTCTTTTTTTGGAAACACGCGTTGAAGACGCATTCGCTTACTAATTTAATACTTATGAGGCTGCGTCCTCTCCAATTCATGAGCAAAGGATCAAGGAACCTACAAATTTTTTACGAAACTTCAGTTAAATGATCCCACAATGTTTCATTTGATCTAGTAAACACGTTATACCATGTTTATACACATTTATCTTTTTGACAATACCGTTGAATAATGTAATTTTTTTAATAAAAAATATACTGTTTGAGATTGCTTTCATATTTCAAAGGAAATCCTTTCATTACGAAAATCATTGAATTACTGAAAAACCTAGCACTACGTTCAGTTACTTTTAAGAAAGGAATTTTACCAAATATGAGCCTTGAAATTTGCTCCATAGACTCCAGACATCGTACCGTTAAATACATTATTTGATAAAATATCTTTTACACGAGATGGCTTTTATACATCAAAGGAAATAATTTCATTTTAAAATCATTGAGTTATTGAAAAATCTGGTACAACGTCCAGTTACTCTTAAGAAAGTAATTCTACGAAATATGAGCCTTGAAATTTGCTCTCGTAGACCCCAGCCATGGGCCGCTCCCTGAGAGTGTCCGCAGCTCAGGGTTACCTGCTCACTGAGTGCCTCGCAAGCCTCTACGTTCCCAGGATTTTTTCAGTGTGTCATTCTGGTGTCGTCTGGTAAATACCAGGGGCATCGTTGCGGGCGTGGTGGGTGTGGACTGCCACGATAGTCAGTTCCCTGCAAAGTTAAGCCTTCGATAAATTTGCTAATCATGACCCATTTGGAGAATGGAGTTTTTGTGTCATCTTCGGAGATACTGATAGCTCAATCCTACAAAAAGCTGTTGCACGGCACTTGCATGAGAAGGCCTCGTAAAAAATGAGCTCCTCAAAGGCAATTTGTATGGATTTTCAAAAGCTTATCTTTCCAGTGGAGGAAAAAATTGGGGAAATCTCTTAAGACAGATTTTCGAAAGATTTCCGACGTCCTTGCCTTGAATACATTCATGGTAGTGGCTGACGAGAGGCCTAAGCGGAAATACCGAGAGTTGACGGTGGCTGAGAAATGTTCACTGGGTTTGTCCAGCTTCACTGCCGTTTGGTAACATTAATTCATGAACGATGGAGGTATGGTACAAGGTAATTAATGTTCAAAAAAACATATAGACCAAAAACCAAACTAGAAATTTAGTTAAGTTCTCGAGTGGCATGTAGAAGTTATGGGCAGCTATAAGTAAAATTCCTGTGTGATGTCTTCAATTTGATGAGGTGTTCTTAATCACATCAGCGTGAAGTCAGTTTCTGTTCCTATTCCGGGAATGTGAAACAAACAAAATTAGGTGAGAGTTAGAAGTAAAATTCCAAGGAAATATATATTGCTGTTCGTCGAAGCTTAAGTAATATTTAAATTACAATCTCCTTTCACAGACCACAATTTCCATAGACCACTCTCGCCAATAACGGAAACCGGAAAACCAATGATAGTTGGCACCCCCCTGTAGGTGAACAGTGTGTTCTTATGCTTTGGTATCATTTAGTTCCTTTACGGAAACTGAACTAAGCACAAGTGTTGGAAAAAACACTTAAAATTGTATTATAACTCTTACGATCTTTATTACACACCAACTACGTATAATTATTCACACTTCATGTCGAAGCGCACTCGCACTTGCTCGTACAATAGGCAATACCCATAAATTCACACAGAATAAATTTTGACTGTGACCATCAGTGTGCGGCGCATCCGTGCGCATGCGCAACGCACTAGGTGAACGAGGTGAGAGCCTACGACGACGCAGCGCAGGGCAGGAGCGCAGCCTGCGTGGTCTTAGCTTACGCTGCTCTGGTGGCTCTGCAGAGGTGGGGGTACCAGGCGGGCGTATGTGGCTCATATCAGCTCTGCGGCTCAAATCAGCTCTGAGGCTCATATCAGCTCTGTGGCTCATATCAGCTCTGTGGCTCAAATCAGCTCTGTGGCTCATATCAACTCTGCGGCTCACATCAGCTCTGTGGCTCATATCAGCTCTGTGGCTCATATCAGCTTTGT
>JACJUY010017326.1:0-12235 GCA_014220935.1 Platorchestia sp. MABIK | reverse complement strand
ATGGGGCAGGCTGGTGTGTGGTGGATGGGGCAGGCTGGTGTGTGGTGGATGGGGCAGGCTGGTGTGTTGGTGGATGGGGCAGGCTGGTGTGTTGGTGGATGGGGGCTTGAGGAGGGGGGGGACTTTTGGCTCCAACAGGATGGAGCTACAGCCCACACAGTCCAAAATTCACTCACCGTTTTGAGAAGATATTCCGAGCACCTAGTCTCTCTCTGAGGGTGAAATAGGGTGGCCTGCGCGTTCACCAGATTTGAGCATTTGCAAGTTCTTTCTGTGATGGATGTCTGAAAGAAAGTGTTAAACGTTACTCTCTCCCCCTACCAGAGCTGAGGGAGCAAAATTTTAAAGAAGGCAACGCCACACTACGCAATGTGTGTGGACGTGCTGTTCATAAATTAGGAGGTCAACTCCACCTGTGTGTTGCTAATAATGCCTGCCATATTGAGGACATGACGTCAGAACTTAGATTATTAGTCGTAGGTACTGCAAACTTCGAGTTTGACAACATTTCATTTCTATGTACTCTCATTACCATTGTATAACTTTTCAAATTTGCTCAATCAGTTGTGCCACACTCAGTGTAACACTTATGTAACACATTTGTTCTGTAATCTTGCTTTATGATGTCTTTATTCTTTTGTAGGATTGCAAATATTTTTAATTATGAAAAGTAAATTGTTGGCAATCGGGTTTCGAATGCCTCTCTGAGCGGAAACAAAGATAGAATTTCAAATGTGATATTGATGAAGAAGAGGTTGTCCATAAAGAGCCCAGTTCCAAGGTTGAAATGTTGGCTTCAGGTCTCCAACTGCTACGAGCTGCGAGTGTCGGCAAGACTGTCAAGGATTTTGTATGTGCATGTGTGGTGGTGCTCCTTCCATTGGGGAGGCATTGAGTTGTATAAGAATAATGCCCTTAGGTGAGCCATGTTGTGATTCTGAGCTGGCCGTGACGTCTTGCGTGTGCAGTATAACGTCATACCTCGTGCCATGCTGTCCCTGAAAGTGCTCACCGAGCTGCCCATCATAGTGGTGCTCATGCTGCAGCTGTACAAGGACCACGTGTACCAGGAGGTTGTAGATTTCATTCCCCTCATCATGGACACGATCATCATTCAGCCCGTGCACCGGTCAGTATATCGAGAATGTCTGTGTAGGCCCTTGTATAAGAAAAATGGTAGTCTTTTCTATAGGGGTAAATAGACCTCCTCTTGTTTGACAACCAATAGAACAGCTTCATTTCAAACAAACTTTATGACGTCGCCATTGTGACATGTCCTTAGGCCAACAGTGGTGTCAGATTTGGGGCTAGCAATGTTGCCAGATGCAACATGAGCGCTGCTTTTGGCTCGTTGCCATGACGTCAGCTTTGCCACACGGTCTACAAAAAAGACTGGTTTGACTCTACCTTGTTTCTTGTACCGTGAGGTAGGTTGTCCGTGCCTCAGCGACTGACTGGAGGGCTGTGGTCTGCTGTGTGAGTGAGCACGAGCTTTGTTTCTTTACTTGCCTGCAAAAAGAGGAGCGTCTAAATGTTTGTTTTAATCTGGGGGGCGTTCTCATTTGAAATTTAATTGTAATTAAATTCAAAAGGACCTCTCATTTGAATTTGTTCTGTAAATACAGAGGAGGGGATTAGGATGTGGACTGCAGGTAATTTTCAACCGTGGAAAGACGGTCGATGGATTTTTAAAACCTTTTCCCATCATTAATATCTTATTTGAGATAATATGATTGCAATTATAAGTGGGGCTCATAAAGAGAAATTTTCTTTATCTGAACCAATCCAGAGGTGCCTCATTGGTTGTCGCATGGTTTTAATACGAGTATTTATATATGAAAATCAACCAAATTCTGAATTTAACAATTTCACAGTTTTTCAGACCGTGACTGCATCGGTAAATGGGTAGTTAATTCTGGTCATGTGTTTGTGACAATATTTTGTCAATACTAAGTTAAACCAGAATTTTGCATCTTGTCGTTTGAAAACTCTTTGTTTTGTTCCTGCAGTCTTTGCATTACAATGTTGTTGTTTCAGCGCTGCGGTGTAATTTTACAATGAAAAATGTTTGCCAGATAATATTCAATTTTTTCAATTTATTTGAAATAAATAAAAAATATTTATCGACACAAAGTTAGTAAATTAAGAAAAAAATTAATGATTTATATGATAAAGTGTAAAAGTCATTAGTGGGAATTTCGACATAAATGACATGAACCAAATGGGCTAGCATGCTGCAGGGGTCTGCCTCAAGTGCTGTGTTGACTCCTGCAGTTGTGATCCCGCCTCCCTGTTGTGCTGAGCTGTGCACTCCCTGGCACCCAGTTAGACTTGTAGAACTAAGTATGGGACTAACTTGCTGCCTGCTCTCCTCAGGGGGAGACAACTATTGTATCTATGGTAATTAGCGCTTACAAGGGCAAAATGTGAGGTCCCGACCTAAGAGCTAGGTAGGCCTTCTTTATGTTGAAATTAAGTGTTTCTTGTTTTGTTAAGGACCATCTTTTTCAATTCACACTGCTGTCCAGTTTTTCAGCACCTTCTACTCTCTTCTTCAACTTTCATCATGTTTCATAAACTTGCATCTAAACTTACTGTTTTTTGTATGTACCTAGTGCATATATTCTGCGTTCCGTAAAATTTATACTAAGTGGTGCCTTCCTCCTTTCTTCTCTTTGGGGCACCACCTTTGTTACAGTTAAGGTGGGTTAAGCTAACATCTAATCCATTGTGATAGAAAATAAGGCATTCATCTTTGGGTAAATAAGTTGAAAATTCGACATATTGCTGTACGTGATATCCCGCTCATCACAGCCGTCTATGGTTGTACTTGAAATGTTGCAAAACCGTTTCCTCCTTCAGTCGAGAGGAGAGTAGCCAGTTGTCTAAAAGGTGCATCATGCCAAGCAATAATTTACCATACATCCATCGTAATAATTCGAGACTTGTTCTCCCTTGTTTTGCAGGGACAATGAACCATTTAACAAGGAGGTGTTCGTTGACCTGATCGCTGCGCAAATCAAGATCTTGTCATTCCTGGCCTACATCATCAAGACGTTCCAAGACCGAGTGGTGGAGCACTGCGACAAGCTGGTGCAGGGTATGCTGCAGCTGCTGACTCTGTGTCCCAGCGAGGTAGCGCACCTCCGTAGAGAGCTTCTCATCGCAACCAAGCACATTCTGGCTCTTGAACTCCGCGTCCGTAAGTCTCCTAGTTTTTATTTTCTCTTTATTGGCACTTTTTGTGTTATTCTGAGACGCTTGTTCTTTGCAGGTTTAGAGCTTTCCGCGTCCGTAAGTTTCCTGCACGTTTTCTTACCTCTCATTGGAACTTTTTCCTACCTCTCATCTCCTCAGAGGGATACAACTATTATATCCATCGGAATTAGCACTACCAGGGGGGAAAACGTGCGAGGGCCCAAGCTAAGAGTTAGATAGGCCTTCTTTTGTTGAAATATGTTTTTTTGTTACGTTAAGGAC
The DNA here is from genome assembly GCA_014220935.1 of Platorchestia sp. MABIK. Taxonomy (NCBI): domain Eukaryota; kingdom Metazoa; phylum Arthropoda; class Malacostraca; order Amphipoda; family Talitridae; genus Platorchestia; species Platorchestia sp. MABIK. The sequence goes on along the minus strand of JACJUY010017326.1, from coordinate 8,755 downwards.
CACCTTTTTTTGTTTCACTGCTGTCCTGTTTTTCAGCACCTAATACTTCCTCCAACTTTTATCGTGTTTTATAAACTTCTTTCTCAACTTACTGTTTCTGTGCTCCTGCTGCGCAAATTTCACAATGCCTTATATCCACACTAAATGGTGTTTTCCTCTTTCCTATCTGTGGAATGCGCCTTTATCGGTTAGGGAGGCTTAAACCAAAATCAAATTTAATCTATATGAATGTTACCACGAATGTATTCAAATAGTGCCTTAGGGCAAATAATTTAGATAATAGGCGTAAGATAGTTCTGCCTAACTTGTGCAGAGTTTGTTCCTCACATCGACCGTCTATTCGATGAGAAGTTGCTGTTCGGAAGTGGCTGGACGGCGCACGAGACGCTGCGCCCTCTGGCCTACTCCACCCTCGCCGACCTCGTGCACCACGTCAGGTGACCCACCTCACCTGCTCCCTCGAACCAATGTCTTGGATGATTGTCTTCAGGGTCGTTATTTTGAATTGAATTTGTTGCTGTCTTGATGCACGGTGGGATCAAACCCGTCGATGCACGATGGGGTCAAAATGATCCCAACCTAATTTCAAACTCAAATAACTGTAGGCTTCATCCATATATTTGAACGTGGCTTTGTGACTTTTCCCAAATAACTGAGACTGGTGAACCTTTATGGGCTCTGTTACTTTAGTTAAAAGGTTGGGGTCAAATTGGCCCCACCGGTGTAAGTTAGTTTGAAATAATGTCGTGCATCCACGGGTTGAAAATATCTTCTCATTTATTTGATTTTCAACAGTTTTGGATTCTCCCCTCCCTTGCTTTGTGCGGGGCAGTCTTTCTTGTGTTGTGTGTCCTACAGTGTCCTGCCTGATTTGTGGTGGTAGTTGGGTGCAGAATGTGGGGCAGTCTTTCTTGTGTTGTGTGTCCTACAGTGTCCTGCCTGATTTGTGGTGGTAGTCGGGTGCAGAATGTGGGGCAGTCTTTCTTGTGTTGTGTGTCCTACAGTGTCCTGCCTGATTTGTGGTGGTAGTTGGGTGCAGAATGGGGGCAGTCTTTCTTGTCTCATGCATCTATACAATGCATTACCTAATTTATTCATATAAATCAGATTCTGTGGATCTTTCTCATGGGTATTTTACTATCCAAGCTTGCCTCTTGAAAAATGCATTACATGGAAACACAATTAATCGTTTTCATTGTACAGTATATGATTTTTTTTCCTTTTCAGCATATAGTAATCCGTTATGTGGAAAATGTTCAAAATATTGTTGGTAAGATGTCTATGCTTGGGAAAGTGAAACTAATAACTAATTTACTAGTAAAAGGAGTATACAGTTTGTGTATATGATGCTATTTATGGTAAAATAAATATTTGTACACTGCGAAATTGTTATTTTCACAAGCTCTCTGAAAGTTAATGTACCATCGTCTAACTTTATTTTATGTAATTTCCTTATGGTGAAGTACAGTCTGAATATAAATTGAAAAATGCGTTATTTATTAAATAAAACATCATTATCTAAATTTCTGGTGGAGAAATTATTTTCATTCAAAGAAAATTTTAAAGTCCTATTAGTTAAATTTTCTTTTCTGAAGCCACCCTCGTAGTAATTTGCCTATTACTCTGCCACACACCACGTATGCCACATTCAAGTTACACGCTTTTATCTTTTCTTTATGGCTAAATTATGGAATTATCAACTTGTGAATTATTTCTAGAAGCAATGCTAAAAGGAAACAATGTCATTACACTAGAATGCTCCGATCCTTTTCCTGACCCTAAAGCAATATGTATGTCGTTATTTAACAATTGAACCACAACCAAGAGCCTCGCACAACTTGGTGCAGTGGAAGCGTGCGAGGCTAACAATAAATACCAACTGTAAACTGCAAAGCACGCACAAATTATAGAAAAGAATGCTGTAGAAGTGTATAATGGCTTTGCTACAATGCATTGAGTGGTAATTATGTTTGTTTTGTAAAAGTTTTTTGCTTCCAAGTATTGAGATATACCTATGATGAAATTGTTAAAAGTGTAAAAGGGATGTGCAGTGTTTTGATTAGTTGAATGCGTGTTAAATGTCGAATTTAAGGTATACAAACATTTGCTTCCCGTACTCGATATCGGTTTTTTATTTAAACTCTAGGACGAGATTTGCTTGTTCTTTGTCGTTGAAATAATGGTGTTTCTTACAGAACGAAACTGAACCTTCAAGCGCTGAACCGCGCCGTACATCTGTTTTCAAAAAACATCCATGATGAGACACTCCCGACCAGCATCCAAACGATGTCATGCAAGCTCTTACTGAACTTGGTGGATGGCATAAGAACCTACAATCAAGACGACTCCTACGATCCCCAGCTCCCAAAGGACTTGCTCATTCGCATGCTGCAGGTGTTTGTGGACAAGTTCAAGTCCATAGCACAGTTGCAGGTGCCGTACCTGAAGCAGAAGCACAGCGAGAAGGAGGTGTCGAACGCTCCCACTGCGCCGTTCTCGGTGCCCTCCACAGCCAACAGCACGCCTGGGTCGAGCACCAGCGGCGGCGTCGAGGGGGCGCAAGACATCAAGCAAGAGGATATCAAGGACTCGAAATTGTTGGTGGGTGCTGCTGCGGCCAGCACCAGTGTTTCCTCAGAGTCTGATGCTGGCAAAGACAAGGATCAAATTCAGAAGCTTGGTGCGCCTCCCAACATCACTCAGAACTACAGCGTCCCTGACTGCAAAGCTCTCGTCAAAACTTTGGTGTCCGGTGTCAAAACCATAACTTGGGGCTATACTAACTCTCGCTTCTGTGCTGATAAAGCAAATGGGGAGAAAATCTTCGAACCAAAAGAGGTGTTGATATTTATAAGGTTTGTGAAGTGGGCGATGCAGGCACTGGACATCTATACAATCAACACCCACAGCACCACACAAAGTGGACCTTCGGTGTCGTCGTCTCAGCGAGCGTCGGGCGTGACGACGGGGGGACGTTCCAAAGAAGAGAAGGAAGTGCTTGAGCATTTTGCTGGCGTCTTCACTCTACTTAACCCGGCCACTTTCAAAGAAATATTCTCAACTTCAATCGATTACGTAGTTGACCGCATCCACCTGAACAACGCATTGCAGGGAGTGGCCAACACGTTCCTTGCTAACCCCACGCCTTCGCCTGTGTTTGCCACTATTCTCGTGGAATATCTTCTTAAACACATGGAAGAAATGGGCAAACCAGTCGAAAGATCTAGCCTCTATTTGAAGTTATTCAAGCTTGTGTTTGGTAGCGTTTCACTCTTTGCTACACCGAATGAGCAAATGTTGAAACCTCACCTGCATCAAATAGTTAACAAGTCAATGGAGCTAGCCATGAGTGCAAAAGAGCCTTACAACTATTTTCTTTTGTTACGCGCTCTTTTCAGGTCAATTGGTGGAGGAAGCCATGACTTGCTGTACCAAGAATTTCTGCCATTACTTCCAACTTTGTTGCAGGGCCTGAACAGCCTGCAGAGCGGCCTTCACAAGCAGCACATGAAGGACTTGTTCGTTGAGTTGTGTCTGACGGTTCCTGTTCGTTTGTCATCACTTCTTCCCTACCTCCCAATGTTGATGGATCCTCTAGTGTCTGCTCTCAATGGCTCTCAAATGCTCATTTCTCAAGGTTTACGAACCCTTGAACTGTGCGTCGACAACCTGCAGCCAGACTTCCTGTATGAGCACATCCAACCAGTCAGAGCTGAGCTCATGCAGGCCCTGTGGAAAACTTTGCGCAATCCCAATGACACGACGGCCCAAGTGGCTTTCAGGGTTCTTGGCAAATTTGGGGGGGGTAACAGGAAAATGATGATAGAACCTCAAAAGTTGTCCTATGAAGAACAAGAAACTCCAAGCACTTGTATCAATGTGCTTTTTGCTGAGCACAAAGTGCCAATTGTGCTACCTGTCGAGAAAATCATCGAAGTTGCTTTCAACGCACTTAAAACGTCAACTACTGAACCTTGGTATCGCCAGCAGTGCTGGGAAGTTGTACGCTGTTTTTTGATTGGCTCAATGCTCAAGGATCAGGACAGAGGTCTGTTGTCAAAACTTATAAACCACCCGAGCTTCAAAGACGGTGACATCCTAACTTGCGAACCGTACAAATGTCGAGACGAGGCTGCGCGCAGAGTTCACCAGATGGCACTGACCGCCATGCTCGTCACCGCTGCCATCAAGGAACTCAGCAAGCAGGTGCTGCCCAGCATGGTGTCTGTGGTGCGACATTACACCATGGTAGCCGTTGTGCAACAAGCAGGGCCTTTCAATGTGCACAATAAAATACAAGGCATGGACCCGTACGTGCTCATCGACGCTCTGGCTGTGGTCATGGGCCATGAGGAGAAGGAGCTGTGCAAACCAGGCCATGTGACATTGGTCTTGATCATCAGTACTGCCAGTGACATTTTGGGCAGCAAGGACAGAGCTTCTCGGTTGCCTCTCATGGAGTACCTCGCTGTAAAAATGTGTCAGTTGTGCTACCAGCGGGCGTGGTACGCCAAACATGGTGGTTGTTTGGCCATCAAGATCCTCTGTGAACACATGCCACTCAAGTGGGTACTGCAGCATCAGTTTGCATTTCTCCGAGCTCTCATGTACGTCATGATGGACCTGTCAGGCGAGGTGTCCACGGGGGCTGTGGACATGGCCAAAACTAATCTGGAAAAGATCTTGCACCTGTGTGCGTCTCCTCTGTTACCTCCGCACGACACGCCAGAGATGCAGGCCATCCAGGAAAAGTCCCTTCAAGAGGTGACTCAAGAACTTGTTTTGCAAGTAACCTCGTCCAACACCATAGTGAGAGAGCAGACTATGCACTCCTTGCGCCTTCTGGGCAGGCTCACAGGACGGGGAGTTACAGAAGTCATGCTGCCACACAAGGAGGTTCTTGTAGACATGGTTCCGCCCAAGAAGCACCTCTTGCGTCATCAGCCTGCAAATGTTCAAATTGGCCTCATGGAAGGCAATACCTTCTGCACCACCTTGGAGCCTCGGCTCTTCACCTTGGATACCAATGTGCAAGAGCACAAGCTATTCCTCAATGAACTTCTGAATCTTGTTGAAAGTGATGAAGCCCATCTCAGGAAGTATTCCTGCTATAAAAATGTGAGCAACTTGATACCTCTGAAAAAGTCAGCCCTGCGTGCTCTCTCAACCTGCCATTACATTCATGCTATTCAGGACAAGATCTTCACCTCAATCTACAAAGCTCTGATCACCAGCAGCAACACAGAAATTCAGGAAGCTGCGTTTGAAGGTTTGCAGAAGATGTTAGATGGGAGAGTGCCTTCAGAATCCATCACAGCAGTAGTGCGCCCCTTGGTATCTCAAATCTGCAGCAGCATAAGACTTTCTTCCCAAATGGTATCCAAGATCTCTTACATCTCGCGTCTGTTTCCGAACCTCTTCACTGAGTTCGTTTCCAACGAACTGCTGAAGTACTGCTACACGCTGCTGGATACGGCCGCTCTCAACCCAAGGTCCACCGCGGAGTTCCAGCTCGCATCCAGCGTGCTAGAGCTCTTCCATCGCATGCCCTCCGCCTCGCCTCGATGCATCGAGCACATGGTGACCAAGGTGCTCAGCACAGAACAAGCGTTGCTCATTGAAGCCGGGAGTCCTCTGCGTGAGCCTTTCCTCAAATTCCTAGTTCTTCACCCTGTGGAAACTCTCGAACTTTTCCTGTCTCCCGCCCATGCAGGCAACGAGCAGTGGGGACGTTATCTGGAGAACATTTTCCGTCATCCTTCTTCTGCTCGCATCCGTGCTCAAATGGAGCTGCAAGGAGACCGGTTACTGTGTCTCATGTCCGAGTGTGACGTGACTCCTGCGCAAACGGCTCAGAAGAATTTCCTGGCCATCCGTATGACTCTACTTGTTGCTCGCAACAACAACGCGTGGCTCGAGTCGCAACCTGCTCTTTTGCGGAGTTTCCGCGATCTTTGGAATTCAGAGGAATTCCATAACAAACACATCATGTGTGCGTCAGTAGAGTTCAGCCATTGGAAAGTCCCCCGAATGGTGGTTTCGATTTTACTGATCTGCTATAAAAATCACAGCGACGACATTCCACTTTTGTTCCAGTTGGTCAAAGCTTTCATTGGCCGTTACATTCCTGAGTTCCAATTTTTGAGAGAATTTCTGGAAGAAACTGTGGCCAAGACGTACCCGGTTGAATGGAAGCGTAAGGCTTTCTTTGAGTTTGTCAACTTGTTTGAAGATGCGTCCGTAATTCAGGAACTCAAAGCATGCGTCCTTCAGTATATCATCATTCCGAGCTTCTCTGTGAGTCTGGAGCGCGGCGAGCGAGACTTGCTGATAAGCAACAGTGAAACTCCGAACGTAGACTCCCCTGACAACATTGTGTCGGTGTTCATCAACCGCATCATGAACCCCGACAACAACGGCATCTTCATCGACGCACTCCGCATCCTCCTGTTGCAACTCTCATGCCTCCTGGTGGACAAGGCCTACAACTACTTCCACGACGAGGCCAGCCACCGCCAAGGCGAGAAGCATCGGCAGGGGGACAAGCTGCGCCGCTTGATGACCTTCACGTGGCCGTGCTTGCTCGCCAAGAACTGCGTGGACCCCGCCACGAAGTACCACGGACATCTCCTCCTGTCGCACATCATCGCCAAGTTTGCCATCAATAGGCGCATCGTGCTGCAAGTGTTTCACAGTCTGCTTAAGGCTCACGCCATGGAGGCGCGCACTGTCGTCAGGCAGGCTCTCGAAATACTTACTCCTGCCATGCCTGCGCGCATGGAAGACGGTGAGTGACGGTTGCTCTCTAGGGGTGCTTTGCTTTTGGTTCTGCTTCCATGTCTGCTTTGTTGTGGTCGTCGGCTTGTGTGGATTACCTGTTCATTGCATGATGTCGTGATTACCTTTGTCTCCGTAATCTGTATTCACAAGTTTACTAAGATTTCGTGCTGAGGTTTCGAGCTGAGAGTTATGTAGGCTTTTTTTTGTTGAAGTGAAATATGATTTTGTTTGTAGGTTTTTCCATCTTTTCGGACCATCATTTTTGGTTTACTGGTGTCCTGTTTTTGGCAACAACTACTTTATTCATCAAGGTTTTTTTTGCTCCACAGCCTTCCTTCTTCAATATTATTTGAATGGGCTCGGGATCTTGTGAGGGAACTCTCCTTGTGCATAGATTCACCATTCCCTGCACTCCGTACTAAATGGTACCTTCATCCTTCTTCTCTTTGGAACGCCTTAGTTGCGGTTAAGGAGGCTTAAGTAAACTTATCTAATCTAGACTTTGTGTTCGCTTTTATTTAACTCGATCTAAAATTACATTTGCCGACCTCTGAAGAAAATTGATGCACCCTCTTATATTGTATTAATTTTCGCGAGTAGCTGTGTAGTTGCAAGTTCTGTAATAAATGATGTTGATTGGCTCATCGATGAAGTTTCATGCTAAATTTGTTCGGATGTCAAATATGTCGGCGTGGAAGACCAGATTTGGTACTGACTTACAGTGGTTTCTCACCACTGACTTGAAAGTCAAATTTTAATTTCGACTTATAGTTTAAATTTCATTGAAAATATTCCAACTTTAGCTGCTGGCGCAAATATCATGCTTGAGGTGGGGCAGTTTGCTGCGGCCTCGCGTCAGTCTCAACCGCCATCTGAACACTTTGACCGCAGGGTGCTCCACTGGCGGCCACTGAGGGAATTTTCATAATGCTGCTGAACGACCAGTAGTCAAAAACTCAATTTTCAAAAATACTTGATGAAGCTAATTGAAAACATGATCCTGTTGATATTTGCTATTTTCAAAGTTGCTAACTGTAATTGACTTTAAATTTGAGTTGAATACTGAACTTCAGTTGAACCAATTGCGGTCAAAATGTTCGTCGTTAAGGCGACCTGCCCTCGCGCGAACGTTATGAGCCGATTTGCCCGGGCTTAACAGTGCTAACATGCGCAAATGTCAATGACGCTTTATAACTTAGGCGATCAATTGGATCACAGGAGTTGACTTTAGGTGTTGCCAGGTAACACGATGCTGACCCATTGGACTCGCAAGATCCTGGTGGAAGAAGGGCACAGCATCGGGCAGTTGGTGCACATCTTGCAGCTGGTGGTGCGGCACGTGGACGTGTACCAGCCGGTGCGGCAGCACCTGGTGCACCACATCACCAGTGCCATGCACAAGCTCGGCTTCTCCATCACCGCCAACATGGACCAGAAGCGCCTCGCTGTCGACCTCGCCGAGGTACTTTTCTTAAGAAATGACATTATTTCTAAGAAATTATAAAATTTTCAAGAAATATTAACATTTTCAAGAGATGGTAGTATTTTCAGGAGATGGTAGTATTTTCAGGAGATGTTAGTATTTTCAGGAGATGGTAGTATTTTCAGGAGATGGTAGTATTTTCAAGAGATGGTAGTATTTTCAAGAGATGGTAGTATTTTCAAGAGATGGTAGTATTTTCAAGAGATGATAGTATTTTCAAGAAATAGTAAAATTTTCAAGAAATGGTAATATTTTCAAGAAATGGTGAAATTTCAAAGAAATAGGGATATTTTAAAGAAATGGGGATGTTTTCATTTTTCGTCATTTAAGTTTTCATTCGAGAAGTCATCATTTGAGTCATCATTTGAGAGGTCATCATTTGAGAGGTCATCGTTTGAGAAGTCATCATTTGAGAAGTCATCATTTGAGAGGTCGTCATTTGAGAGGTCGTCATTTGAGAGGTCGTCATTTGAGAGGTCGTCATTTGAGAGG
>JACJUY010017325.1:0-12236 GCA_014220935.1 Platorchestia sp. MABIK | reverse complement strand
AATATTCTTCAATGAAGGTAGGAAAATGAAAAATTTAAAAGTACAGCTTGGTAAAATTTACAAAATTAGCAAGCCCTGTTGATAGTGCTGATGATATCACACAGCCGTTTGTTTTACTGTATGAATTTAAATTATTATTTACATTAGGTTAAGTTTACATTGGATGAGTTACAACACAATTCAATCCAGACACAAAATTAATTTGCTTCTGTACTATGAGCATCAAATTATTTGTTTTCTAGAGGAATATGTTACTTCTCATCGGACATATAACGCTAAAGTCGTCAGGAGACTCCTCTCTAGCTTGTCAAATCGGAGTGTGAATTTCAACTGATACAGTATTTATGTTCATGAGCGAGCACCAAGAAATTTTTTTCTCGTTCTAATGTCTGATTTGTCACGTTACATTTATTTTACTTAACGTTTTATGAGTCCTAAAATTGCTTAGTCACAAATAATACTGTTTTGCGATATTATTCACTTGTCGTTGACCGAATTTTTCTCTATTTTCACTTACCCATAAATTTTCACTGGAAATTTCGATCACATTTCTTCATTGATTTGTTGGATTTAGCAAGGTGATAAGAGCATTCACTTTTCACACGCAGTGTCGGGCAAGGACTATTAATAAACTTTTTCTTTCTGAAGAAACTATCACACGCAAATGTTATTCACCAAAACGCTTCACCTGAAGAGCAACTCGAACTAACTACTCAAAGAAATGAGGCTAGAACACACAACTTTTCGATTTCTCTTCTGACTAAATCATCAAACTTGGGCAGTTGGAAGGAAGTGCCCGGAGCTCTTCCAGATGGGCCAGTAATTTGGTGCTCGAGCGAGAGAAATTTCCAGAGCTCGCTTAATGGAATATAAATCTGGAAGCCGAGTGTGGGTAACGTAGACGTGATCCCTCTCCCTTAAAGAAACTCAAGAAAAACAGCATGAAAAGGGTCAAATTTTCCGAAAAGGTTCATAGGACAGCGACAGCAGAGTTTGAGTGATAATAAATATCAATGCTAACATTCGTTCCGCTTTTTTTTTTGATGATAAAGACAGACACAATATGACGATTTCAAGTTTTTTAACCATTATTCAAAATTGAACTACAATTGAAATTTACAAAACTTTATATACATTTGCTTCCAGCAAATTTTCATTTCGCAAGCATTTCAATTATGAGAAGGTTCTGTACAATTCGTCAGCCATTCAGCCTGAATGAAAATTTGTATGTATCTCTCCGTTTGAATTCGTTCTGAATTTGTATCGGACTGAAATCCTCTTAATGATGCTGAACGTAATTAAAGCCTAGTTGCGGGAGGACTAATCTGTACTTGAGAATCAAGAATTTCTGTTTGCCTTTGCAAGAAGTTAGTCCTTCAGTTTTACGAAGGTTCAGGCTGTGATTCAAAATGTAATGCATTTTATCATTTATCCCAAAGGTAATACTTGCGGCAAGTACCAGGAGCATTAATTGTTACACCAGAAACAATGTCGGCAAGTACTAGGAACACGAATTATTTCATCTGTTATCCAGCTAGTACATTAACAAAATATTAACAGTAGTAACATTAACTACAGTTCCAAGAACCGTAAATAAAGTAACGATGGACAAAATGAGACTACCAGAAGATAAAGAGATCTATACCGCTAGCTAAGTTGGTTAAAATTTAGAAGCTAAAGCTTGAGCGCAGTGGCTCAAATTTTAAACTTGTGAAATTTTATTTTCGAATTGACAAACAAATCAAATATCATTTCAAACATAAAACTAAATATCATTTTTACAGCCGAAGGATGATGTTCTTATTTCCTCGAATTATGAACAAACAACACATAGATACCAACGCTTGTCTTTGATGAAAAATATTGAACGTTCAACTCATTCAGCCAGGATTCAGTGCGATGCCATCCCATAACGCCATTTTAATCATCAACCGTTTGGCTTCGGCATCAGACTTTCAACCGGAATTTCTTGTGTAAATCTAATGACTTTGAAATTAAGTCAGTCTAATGATCAAAAATATTAAGCCCTTGCGTATTGAACTGCTGATGTGTGGCTCCTTCTTTGTTTTGGAAATGACTATTTCGGCTCATATCAGCCGTATTTAATGAACAAGGCAATATATAGGCATCATTTAACGAGTGACAGAATCGACCCAACTGCAGCACTTGACCTGCATAAATTCACTAGGCCCCTTGAATGTGCAAACCTCAAAAATAGAGTAGTTGCACAGTAAGGCCGTTTTGTCTAACCAGCCCTGGACCCGAAGTTAAGAATAAGAAAGGAATACCTGGGACACCCAGTCATACTCGAGGGAAAGGTTTTTAGTGAAATACGGCAACTATGTAGAAATGCGGTAACTGTCTCTTGCTTAAATGTCCGATTGAGTTTTGATTTTAACTTTTGAACTTGATCTTAACTTGCATACATTAGTTCACGCTTGCTTTGTCTGTGACACCAATGCTTTCTTGCGTCCAAGCGCTGCAATCGGGAGATGCAAATGCGGTGAACCTCTCAGAACTTTTGCCCATCGAGTTCTGAGCGTGGCAATGAAGTTACGAAGGCCCAGAGCGGAGTTAACGAAGCACTTTTGTTTTCCATGGCAACTTTATTTACAGACTTTGGTAAAGAATTCCTTATCGCCTTTAATAAGGACGGTCCAGAAATTCCGTTGCCTTGGTTTGGGAGGAATTCTCTGCAATGCTTTTTTACCTAGAAGGTGAAAGGGGAAAATAGACCCATTTCAACCTTGAGAATAAAACATCGAAATGTGTTGGTTACGATACGCTTATAGATTGCATTTGCTAGCGAATATTGCTCAAAAAAGGTTAGGTCCGTGAAAAAGAGTGGCTTCTTTGGAATAAACCGATCCTGTGAACTATTTTACAGGTTTAAAACGCATGCAAAATTTACACGATGACAAAATCCAAAACATTTAGAGAAATTTTTCATCAGTAGCGTACAAACCTTTCAACAATTATTTTCGCTAGAATTATGTAAGAAATAAATCCGAGACGATTTTTCCAGATTGTGCACGGAAGTATCTAAGGCGTATCATCTTTTGTTAACAATTTACCATAGACAAAACACGATCATTTCAAACCTCTCTTTCCTTGTTCAAACAATCTTGTAAATTTTCAAAACTCGCACAGGTCGCTCGCAATTTCAAAAGGCCTTCGAAATATCGTTTTACAGTAATTATAATAATGAAGAATATGTATATTAACCAAATTTTAAAAATATAAAACTTTAGAAAGACAATGAGTCTTGAACTTCCAAATCCTTGAAACAACTTTGTAAGCGGCGTCAACAAATAACATAACAATTTGATGTAATTAATATGATAGTTAGATTAAAATAATGTAAATCTTCAGAAAGAAAAAGAGTATTGAACTTTGAAATCCTTGAGACAACTTCATGAGAGGTGTGGGAAGCACATAATATTTAACGCACAAATTGCCTCATCCGTCACGGCCAGCCTGCCGACATGGTGATAAGAATACGAGTACAGTAAGCCCTCCGCTCACTCAGTGACAGCTAAGGTGTGAAGGCGCAAGGAGAAGAAAAATAGGAGTAATAAAATGTTGATAGTTATATGAGTAATAAGAATAATACCGAATTTATAGTAAATAGGATCGAGATTTAGGACGTGGATAAATCTGCACGTAAGTCTAATTTTCGAACGCTCTCCGAACAAATATACGCCTATTGAAACATCGTAACCTTTGCAATGCGTAAGATAGATCAATTCAAAATTACAATTTTTCGGCTTGATGAATTCAACTTTCGACAAAATGAATTTAGTTAAATTAAACAGAAGCATAGGAAGAGTGGAAAAGTGAAAAAAGTGATGTGTGAAAAGTGTGGTGGAAAATAGTGAATGAAGAAATAAATAAATGATCAAATGCATCAAATCAGAGTTTTTAATATTTATTCATGCACTGGAAGTCTAAGGGAAAAATTCGCTCAGTGAAAGAAACAAGTAAGTGTCTTTGCGCTTCAGTGAGCCCAAAACTACATTAAATTTTTGAATTTAGAGACTAGGAATTATCGTTCTAGTCACAATACTACTCACTATAGGCATTAGGAGATACCTAGCATATTACTTACAAAAAGCTTCGATTTGTTCGTGTTTGCTGAGGTTTTCCGATTGCATGCAAAATTTGTGAGTGCAAAACATTCACTGAACAAATAATCCATTAACTCTTTACTTCATGCGTAGTATAAAGTACTTCCATTATGCAAAGGTCTATTTCCATGCTGAAAAATGAGCAGTAACACCCATACACTATTCACAAACAATTCAGGGACGGCTACGTAAAAATTGGATTCAGCTCACGCCACGATTTGAGTTCCGCAGTGCGCGTGAAAATAAAGAAGCAGACGTGTCCAACAACACTGCATTGGGTATTTGAATAGCATTTACTTTCGTGACCTGCTTGCGTAAGTTCATTTCAAAAACGTATAGTGTGGGATAAATAGCGTGCAAGAAGAAATGGGGAATATTGGGGTAAGTCTATTAGGAATTGAATTAGAAAACTGGGAAAAGTTCAGAAAAATATGGGACTGAAAACCCAGTTTAATACCCGTTTGAAGGTACTGAGGCAGTGCTAGGTTGTTATTAACAAGTAAAAATTGATTGGTTTCAAAGCCGTAGTATAGTAATCTTTCAGTGGAATATTGAAGAGACTGCAACAGATTGTTGGGATTCCTGTAGTGCTTTTAAGCTGAAAGTATTCAATCCCAAACACAGCCCCACCAACTCTTCAAGGCAATTGATTGCTTTCAGTGGAATATTGAGAAGCTTGTTGCAGATTCTTGGCATTCCTGCAGTGCTTTTGAGCTGAATGCATTCAATCCCAAACAGCACCAGCAGCTCTGCAAGCGGAGGGTATGGACGAGGTGTGCAGGGAGTATCAACTAATGGCCACCGAGCGGCCGTGGGGGAGATAATGCAATCTAAGCAAGCGCCGTGCTAGCCAGAATAGACGCCCTACACAGGCATCAAGGCACTCAGATGCAACTCGTAATTGCTGTCTTCTAGCATAAAACTGTGCTTCATTTCCGATTTAACATCTCTGAAATGTTTTACTTAAGAATTAATTTCAAAGTTAGGGCACTGAACATGACTGGGAGCATTTTTTTTATATCACCGACAAAAAATTATCCATCACCGACAAAATATTTCGCGCTCATCTTCTGCACGGTTTACATACAAATGATCACAATGATTGAAAATTTAGATAATTGTGAAAATTCACCATGATAAAAATAAAATTGAAGCGAAATGCTAGAAAACAAATCTATCAAAAAGCAAAAACGGAAAAAATGGGTACTAAATATATGCGACACGCACTTCTGAATTTGAATGGGCATAGAACGCTAGATTACACTTATATCAAAAATGGAAAGTGGAGTGGAAGCATGGTATGTTNCACCGACAAAAAATTATCCATCACCGACAAAATATTTCGCGCTCATCTTCTGCACGGTTTACATACAAATGATCACAATGATTGGAAATTTAGATAATTGTGAAAATTCACCATGATAAAAATAAAATTGAAGCGAAATGCTAGAAAACAAATCTATCAAAAAGCAAAAACGGAAAAAATGGGTACTAAATATATGCGACACGCACTTCTGAATATAAATGGGCATAGAACGCTAGATTACACTTATATCAAAAATGGAAAGTGGAGTGGAAGCATGGTATGTTTAACTCGCTAATTTGTACTTAGATGATTACAAAATTGAGTAGTAAATTGAGCACAAAACTAAGAAGAAAATTGTACATATTTACCTCTACTAAGTTGATCTATAGTAAAAAATACTAAGCATAAAATTAGAAAAAATTCTAGTCCGTAAGAACACAGATGAAAAGACACTTTCCAAAAATCTACAATTTTTCACTCTTGACCCAGTTTCAAAACAACTATCATCGATTTTATTATTAATTCGTATAGTCTCGCTTTAGTAAAACTGAATAAGTATTCACTACGTGAATACTCTCTAAGTGGGCATTTTTTAAGAACTCGAGTCTCTCCTTAGTAAGTGCTCACTAAAACTGTGCAATTGAATATTTCCTCCAACGCAGATACAAAAGTCCCATGTGTCATCGCCCTTGTGTCGTATATAAAATTTGTTTTCGACGATGTCGTTGTCCGGACGTCGGTGTAAAGTACGCTCACACTACAAGCGGCGCGGCGCGGAGCGGAGCAGAGCAGCGCGGAGCAGAGCGGTGCGGAGCGGAGGCGGTCTTCACATGTAAGCAGAGCAGAGCGACCTACAGAAGAGTCAGTCGCTATGGAGGATTTCGTGAGTACGTTCCTATTGCTCGCCAGCAAAAAACAGAAACGGAAACACCGGGTCCATCCCATCAACGTGAGGAGAGATCGCTATGGAGAATACCACTCTCTCTTCGAAGCACTGAGAAGCGATGAATCGCAATTCTTCGATTATTTACGGATGAAACCGGCAACTTTTGATGAGCTACCATCCCTTATAGAAGGAAAAATTTCCAAATAAAAATATAAATTTGCTATTCAGTAATAATTCAAAATTTTTTGTCGAGAATACATGTAAAGCAAAGTAGTTTAATAAAAATTAAAATCTTTACATAAAGGCTGTATCACTTTATAGGACTACAGGTCTTCGTAGGCCAATAGAAACGAAGAAGCGTCTTGTGGTGACTTTAAGGTGAGTGCAGGTAAAATGATCACCTTCAGAAATTCAGGGTTGTGCCAGAGAAAGCTGAGTGAAAAATAATGGCAAATACTAACTTGTCCTGCCCGAAAATTTCTCAATATACTGACATGTTTTCGTTAGTATTGGAAAAAATCACCCAAGCTCATAATATTTTGCAGCTTATTGTGTATTAGACACTCATTGAGTCCTCCTCCTCACCATGCGGCCTCCTTTTCCTCCCATTTTACGGAAAAAATAAAAACTTTATTAAAAAATCGTACATAATGTTTCCTTTAGCAAGATCATAACATGAAATACTCAGCAAAACAATAAAAATAAAATTACATAACAAGGAAAATAAAAGAAGTTTTCTTAAGTTGAAGCAATAATAAAATACCAAATCAGAGAAAGAAGAAGAAAAATGAAACAAATGCTTGATGAATCCAAATGGGCAGAATTAAACTAAAATATTATATGCTACACTATTAGTTATAGTTGTTGTATGATTAGTTGTACAAGTTATTAGCTATATCTAATTCTTTTTAAAATCAAACGACAATTCTACCCCTGTAAGATATGACGATCCAAAGGCGGAGCCGAAAAGAAACGCTCGCCGCGATCGTCAAAAAATCCCAACGAATTTCCCGAGAGCGCCGCTTGCAGTGTGAACAGCCATGCGTTTCTGCATTCAAACATGTACAAGCATCTTTGCCAATCTGCTCCGCGCCGCTTTGCTCGTAGTGTGAACGCACCCTAACGCGCCACACATTGCGTGTCAAGATTTGAAAATCATGCCGGTTTTAGTCAAAACTGAAGCTAAATTGTTTCACCCCACAATTTCCGTTATTTGATCCCACTTTGGGTTTCTTTGCGATGTCAAAATTTCCGATCCTGATTTTTTGATTGTAGTCTTCACTAATTCTGCGAACAAACTCAGATTATTAAAATCCATTCTTAAATGCAGAAAACGAAACCTAACCACTAATTTTTTAGTTTGTCCAAACTTAGCCCGAATTAAAACTATTCAAGTTTTTGGTTGGTACCTTTGCTTTTGTTCGCTTACTGACTTTTTTTCTGTTGTGTTTACTCTATTCCTGACTATTTGCTTGGTTTTAGATTCTCCTACGAGAAGTATGTTTCTAAGAATTTATAGTTTCGGCCCCTAATTACAAATTAGTGAAATAAATTGACTATTTATAGAATTTTATTGGAGTTTTTCCGTCGACGTTTAAACGACATTTTTGTTATTTATGAAAACGTTCTTCCTGTGTCTAGACCTGTCTTTTTCTGTGAATGGTATTCAGGTGACTTTTTCTGTATTCATATTGATATTTATTTCAAACGTCTGACTCCTGAGATATTCAAACAGCTCTCTACAATATGAAGTCGATGTTATTATATTTTCAAAACTCTGACTGAACATGACTTTAGGCACGTAATGTTCTGCTTGTGATGTATAATTTGAAAGACTACTTTAGGTCATTTTCAATGACCTAATTTTCATTTAAATTCGTGACTACAACAACATAGATTTGAAATCATTAGTGTAGATGAAATTTATCACTCGTTGTTTTTCCAAACCTACTTGTCCTTGCAGGAAACAGAGTCCATATAAGCAAAAAAAGGCTTCGCACAATGAAATAACTTCAATTTTGCTCCAATTACAGTATTTGTTCAGGTTCATGAATATTTTAAGAATGATGTTCACTGTTTGTAATATCGGCATTTTACGTCGGTTTTGAAAATGAGTCAAAAAGTACGTACCGAACCATAATCCCTGAAATAAGATATTAAAACGCTTTCGACACTGTTAGATCTGAAGTCGCTAAAAACTGGATTTGAACAATGGTATCAATGTAGGCGAATTCGAAACACCGATGAAACAATGTTTGTATACAGTAAATTTTGACAAAAGTGGTGTCCAATTAAATGTTAAATTAGAAAATGCTATTTTAGTACAGTTTTCGTTCTAATTGTGTTATTTTGGACATGTACGATAATTGATGTATGCTATAATAATTTTTGGCTGATTTCCGACGGAAAGCACTCGTGTGGGATAAATGCCCTTAATAATTTATGAAGCAAAAAAGACCATTGTCTTTTTTTTTATCATGAGTTCAAGCTTGGTCAGTATGCTCCCCAAACAAATGCCAGTATTAATGGAGCTTGTGGAGCAGGGAACACAAATGACAATAAAGCAAGGAAGTAGGTTTCAAAAATTTCTTGTTAGATTCATATGAGTTTTGAATATGAAGACGGTTGCGGTAACCGTAACTATGAACAACAGCAAGCAATGACGAATAAAATTCACACAAAGGCTCTGGAATATGTCTCACACTTTTAATGTCAGTACTGTAACAATCTTGCATTCTCTGTACAGAAAACTATAATTTTCTTGGCCGAATTGTCTCGTATGATGAAATGTGGATTTCATAAGACAACTGTGAGCGATTAGGAAAGTGGCTTGATCGTGATCAGTATTCCAAACATTTCCCAATTCAAAAGCTTTGTATTTTCCTGTGCAGCTTCTGAGAGCCAATCAGAGCATTATAGCAAAGATTTACTGTTGTCAACTCGTTAAAATGTACGCTAGCTTGCAAGAAAGGGGACTTGCATTCGTGAAACTATGTGGTCCAATTTTGCCCCTCAATAATGTGCGGTCACTTGGAAAGACATTGCAAAAACTCTCTCGCTTGGAATACGGGACTCTTCCACTAGCTCTATATTTTCATCTCATTTACACTCTGAATAAAATTTGATTGAACTCTTAAGCGCATTTTAAAATTATAATACTTGCAGGACCAAGCCAGAGATAGAATCAGCTTTCAAATATTTTGAAGTATTTCAGCCAATAAGTTTTCGTAAACGAGGATTAAACTATTTCGTTGTCCAATGAGAGAGTTGCATAGACGCTGAAACTAAAATATTACTTATTTATGTAAATGTCTAGCGTTTCTTTTTATTGATAAAATTAAGCTTATGCTATCAGACAAAATTTTCGTAGCAACTGCATAATATGAAATGCCTCAACTATTCAGTGAAAATGATCTTCTTCCTACCAGAACGGTTGACCAAATCTCGGCTGGGTATTTCTACTTTACGCTTGAGTCACAAAGCACCTCTCTTTTCGATTTTTTCCTAATAAACACAAGTACAGTGAGCCGTATTCAACTTTTCAAATTTAGAAATAATACAAGGTTCAGCGCTTGTAGATGAAACTTTTCACATTGGCTTCAAAAAATTTTTATTTGAAGCATAAATATGTGTTGTTGAGCTCTTAAATTTGATTGTTGGCTAAACACTTGTTCTAAAGTAATAAAACTAACGTAGATTTTCGCAAAAGAATGGGCACTTTCACCAAATTGCGTAAAAAATTGCAAATGGATAAAATTTGCTGACATTACCCAAATATGTTTCCTACACTGTGAATGACATCTAAGAACTCATTATCCTGCACAAAATTGGCAGTTTCACAAAAGTTGAGAATACTAATATGCCTTGCACCCAATACCATTCAGTTGAAACATGCACCGTTGACATTCAATGCATGTATCGGTTCATTAAGCTTACGTTGAAACTGAAGATCAGCTCAGTCAGCAAACCTATTTGGAAATTTACCGGCAAGCAATTTGAGGCATTTGAGTTTGCTTTCGTTTGAAAGCCATTGAAGGAAGTTTGGGCAGGAAGAATCATTAGTAGGTTTTGCAGAGTCAGTGCTGCATTTGGAGCTGGCGAAGCCCAAATTATGCCTTCATGATGACTTTGATGTGCGGTGAAAGCTTGTCAGTTGAATGGAGCTCTGTCGTTTCTTGGTCACAAAAATTTGATAATGAATGGAACTTTGCTGAGCTAACTTTAGATTTAGTATTTACGCATAACTACAGTACATCATACAATTCTTTCTCCAGATACATTTCGAATTTTTCATCCTAACGTATCATTAAGTGGTTCCGAACAAACCAACAATTTTACCAATACCAATAGATACATATATAAAAATGCGTTTTTGGACACGCACGTCGAATAGGCAGTGAATAGTAAGTAATATGTACTACAGTAATGACTAAAAAGATACAATCGAAAGCTCTACTGGGGATTTTTCTTTCAGTGAAAGCCTGTAGGAAGTATGCTGTAAAACCTTTGAACAGGCTTTTAATACTGCAGCAAGTCAAAATAGATAGAAATAAAACAAAAATAAAAAAATGGAACTCATGTGCCGAAGTATTGAAAATTTAACTAAAATTCCTTTCAGAACAAAGCGGTTCTTTGCATTATAACACACATTATTGCTGCATGACATGAGATGAATTCTCGGAAAGTTATTTTCATTAAAATTGTTTATAGTATCCTGCTACAATATTAAATCAAATTACTACCATTTCTAAACGAAGAAGTGTGGTGCATCGCATCTTGCAAGCATCTCAGCTTGAATGCCTGACGTCTGGATTTCATTCATTTTCATTGCATTGTCAGTAAATAAAAATCTTGGGAGAATTCACCAACCTATAATTTTTTAAGATTACTTAAACGTATCTTTCATGTATTTGGCAGGAAAGAAAATCAGTTCCGGTGCTAGAAATGAAAAAAAATTCAACATTCACACGATACTGTATATAAACATTTCGAGTTAAATGCCTTTCTTTTCTAACGTTAATAAAACAGAGAATTCAATCCGAAATACATTTGTGAATGACTAGAGGAAAATTGGTCTACCTTAAAAACGAACGGGTGAGGAATTAAACGTGTCGGTAAGTTCCGGGGCGCCTTTTGAGACGTGGAGTGTTTCTCTAACACTCATGCTTAAAAAACCAGACGCATGCCTGTGATTGGTAGGTTAATGCCTCTAATTTCTTAGTCCAGTTACAAATTGCACACCTTCTTCCTGGTACGATCAATCTAACATTTCTGGGTGCGAAATTGATTTATTACATCCGAATTGTGATTTGATCGTCATTTGATTTAATGCGAATTAATTGTCATTTCTAAAAACTTGTTTAATTGCATGCATTTTTTTTCTGTTAATTTACATAACAGCAACGGGTCTCAAATTGAAACTGCAAGAATTTTGCTGGTTTTAATTTAACGTACAAGAAGTGCTTGTTTCAATAAAAAAATTTACGTTTTCTAGGCTTAATTCACAGAAGCGATGCAGAACATTTAATAATATTTCTAGACAATAATATTTTGTTGAGTGAGAGGCAATTGGAGCGGGGTTTTGAATCCCATTTAACTCTCACAAAAAATTATTTCTTTGTCAGCGCACGACTTTGCTGTGAGAATTTATTAACCCTTGAGAATGAATATGTTTGCTGTCTTGAAAAGTGAGCCATATGTTGAATGATGTGTGATATGATAAAGTTACTGATTTAAATACCATCACTTGAAAGGATGAACTGACTCTTTCATTGAATTGGTCTGTTACACTTCATATCGTCTTTTACTGTCAATGTACTCTAACTTAATGAAAAGACTACCCGAATTTGTTGATGGAGTGCCATTTTCCACTGAAAATTTTCAGTTCAATCTCAAAGGCGTTTGCTGCTCAGACTAT